>VMDO01013557.1:0-57761 GCA_007922755.1 Pedetes capensis
TTTCCTATTTCACTGATTTTTCTCTTACATTTATTTATCTCCACTTAAATGGATTATTT
This sequence comes from Pedetes capensis, assembly GCA_007922755.1. Taxonomy (NCBI): domain Eukaryota; kingdom Metazoa; phylum Chordata; class Mammalia; order Rodentia; family Pedetidae; genus Pedetes; species Pedetes capensis. The sequence goes on from VMDO01013557.1 coordinate 60, forward strand.
TTTCTTTTATTTTTAAGGGAGAAATTCAATTCATATATTTTAAACTTCTTTTATATGTTAAAGAAATTAAAACAAGAAATATACTCCCAACCAGCACTTCAGTTGCCTGCTACCAATTTTGGTACTTTTTCTTTCTCTTGAAAATATCTCCTTGTGATATTTTTCTGACCTATGATTGTATGGAAATGTGTAGATTAATTTTCAAATTTAGAAACAATTTTCTAGATATCTTATCATTATTAGTTTACAAACTCATTCTTTTGTAGAATGGTTTCAACTTTTTAAATATTTTATTACTTATAGTATGACTCATCTATACACATTGCATGTGTGTTTGAAAGATTCTGTTTTCTGAAGTTGTTGAGTGGAAGTTTCAACAGTGATAACTGCTTCAAATTACTTTATAAACATCTTTGCATTTCTGTATTCTCTCTGATTTAAATGTATTTGCTTTATCATTTATTTAGGGTGAGAAAAAAGTTAAAATTTTCAATTAGATCATGGATTTGTCTGTTTCTACCTTCAAAGTTCTATCTGGTTTTGCTTCATGTATTTTAAAAATCTATTACTGTATATACATTTATGATTGCTTTGTTTTCCTGATAAGTTTGCTATTTTCTTTATTTTTGTTTTTATTAGTATTTTAATTATACATATTTATGGAGTACAGAATGATAATTCCATTCATATAAAAAGTATGCAATCATCAAAAACAGGTTGTTGATGTTATCATCTCCCCAAACAATATATAAAAACTTTTGGATTAGTATATATCAATAATCATGAATATTTATGAGTTATAGTATGATTTTTTAAATTTACCTTTTTAATTATAATTGTGAAATGACTTCCCTTATCTCTTATGAAACTCCTGACTTTGAATATCTTATACAATATACCCACCCTATCTTTCTCATTTTTTACCATGTTAAATTGATTCCTTTTTTTAATTAAAAAAATTATGATTTATTGTTTTATTTTGCAGTGCAAAGGTGTTGATCCTAGAGCCTCATGTATGCTTTGTAAGTGCTCTACCACTGAGCGGTAACCCCAGCCCCTTTTGACTTTTTATTTTGAGACAAAGTTTTGCTGAGTTACACAGGCTGCCTTTGGCTTCAAACTTGCAATCCTCCTACCTTCACCTCCCAAGGTGTGTGCCAGGGTGTCCTGGGGTTGGAGTCTAGCTCATTTGGTAGGGTGCTCCTCTGCACTGAAGTTTGATTCCCAGCACTGCAGAAATAAGAGAAGGACATGGTAGTCCATTCCTGACGTACCCCTGATACAATCAGCCATGGAAAACCCTATCAATGAGTCTATAGAGTGACTATGAGTTGGAGCCAGATTGAGGGCATCTAACAACAGCTAAAGGTGCCCAACTTGTTCCCTTTTTGAATATGCAAATAATCTGTGCTTTTGTTTTTAACAATGCTTGATTCTAACTCTAACTCTAACCTTAATGATTTAATGGAAAATTCTATGTGCGTATAAGACCTTTTACCTAAAAATATTCCAATCTCTATCTCCATTGGTGAATGGCAGCTGACAAACTGCTCAAATTTCTTAAACTCCTACCTTTTTGCTTTTTAAGATTTTTGGAGTATTTCTTCTACTGATGTTCATTTCAGGGGTCCACCAAGTATTTGATATGAATCTAAAGTCAGATGCAAGGGACCCTCTTCTGAGGCTTTCTCCTCTGGGATTTCATCTCTTTCCATTTCCAGCATTTCTAGTAGCCCCAGGCTCTTTCCTCTGATACTCAAGCCATTAAACACTACAGTTTTCTGCCTTAAGGATAAGTAACCACACAGGTAGATCTCACATGTTTCACATCTCTCAGTAGTCAGTTCCTAGGATCAGCTATTTTGGATGACTCTCCGTGAGGTTCTTCAATCGTGAGAGAATTCATCCAATAAAACCAACATTCTCAGTATTAAAACTGAAAATGCCTACACTAGACTGGCAAACTCACACTCAGATAATTGGGAGTAAACTTTGTCAAATTGGTGTTGTCTGAAAATTTCAAGGGAAACCCTCCTTCTCCCCACATTGTGTCTAAATTCAAATAGTGATGTGGTGGCACAGTTGGCCAACAGCTGTCTGTGCCAGCACCCAAGCCAATGCAATGATTCCCGTGAACATCTACAGACTCCTCCAAGTTCACTAACTGACCTTCAGGTTCTAGCTCATGTAAACCAATATGAATTGAGAGGCCTTTTTGAATAGAGGCCTTCTTTACCCATTTTGTGGCCCTCTCCAAAAGCACGGAGATTTTTTGGATATTGTCCTATGCCGGTCTGCGGCATGACCAAGCAAGTAGGGTTGCTTCTGATACTGTGTGCTTGGATTCGCCACATCCCTAAGTCTATTCTGCTCTCACAATATGCTATTGTGTGAAGGAACTCAAGGACATTGCCATTTTCCTGAATATCCCAGGGGGAAATTCAACATATGTCCCTGTGCTTTCTACACTCAAAATTATCTATTTTTCAATCATTGTAACCACTTCATCAACATCAAATTTAAATTTCTTCTCTCAGTCTAGATGACATTTATGCCCTTTCCAAAGTCTGAGGTCGGTTGAATATGAGAGATGACAAATTCACTCACAATGTATTATGCCAAATTTATTTTTATTCCATAGGTTTGGATTTTTGAGTATTAGAATTACAAACACTCTTGTTATATTCTTTGTGGCCTAGGGCCCTTCCATAAGGCATTAGATGTTCTGGGTTCACTGAAAATAACATAGGAAAATGTACACATTGGTTAGCATGGTCAAAATATTTTGCTGACAAATGTGTAAGCATGCCTTTGAGTGCATAAAATGACAAGAAAAATTGTCTCATTTTCCCAAAGAAGGAAAACAGAAAACACTGTACCCAAGCAATAGTTATTCCTTCACACATTCAACAAATAAATATATTAGTTTCATTCTTACTCTGCTAAGTGCTGGGCAAGAGAGATGATCAGTGAGGCAAAAGTTTTTGTTATTATCGTGCTTTATGTTACCATTGTAGGATATAAGCAAATTTATTAAATAAGCAAATACAGGAATGTGATTGGATGCCATTGAATTGGGTCTGATTCATAGTGACTCTGTGTAAAACAGAATGAAACACTCCTTGACAGTGTGGCATGCCTGGCACTACTGTCAGTGCTTCTCTGCTATTCATAGGGTTTTTCAATGTTTGGTTGGTTGGGGATTGCTTCGCCATTTTTGTGGCACTGGGGGTGGAACCCAGGGCATCCTAGAGCACAGAGCAGCACTCTACCAACTGAGCTAAAAAACCCAGCCCAAATAAATGTATGAGATGAGGAAACTTCAGTTTCACATGAGTTATATGAAGAAAAATCACAAAAAGGAATAGAGGAGGGGCAGTCTATTTTTACAAAGGATAATCAGACACCAATCTTTCTGAGGAGGTAAAATTTTAGCAGAGGTATGAACGAGTGTGGGAACACTCCAGTGTGAACTTTAGGGAGACTGTATTCCTGGTAGAGGGAAATGCAAACACAGATGCATGGAGGCTGGAACGGGAGATGTCGTTGTAGCTGGCCAGGGACAGTAAGCTGGATGGAAAATCACAGAATGTACACTTTTGCGCTCTTTCCCTCCAGTGCTGGGCAGTCTCGTCCCTGCATCCCCAAGGTACCCACAAAATGATTGTTTTCTCTGTCTTCCATCACATAAGAAAGGCTGAGAAACTCGAAACTGTCCAAGAACAGTTAGTTTCATCTGTCTGAAGCCTTCGTAGCACTAGACCCTCCTATCGGCTCCTCTTTTAGACTGATCACTTTTTCAATCAGCAAATGAACATACGAATTTTTTGTAAATATGCAATGCTCCTAAAAATCAGCTTCTTTTTCCTTTCTTTACTAGGTTAGGTTCCTTTTTCAAAATTTCTAGACATACATGATTGTTAATAATTTGTTTTGAGAAAGATTTTAATCACACAAGTCATATAAAAAAGCTCTGGAATGAAACTTACTTTGCCTTTCAGATGCCAAATTCTAACATTCATGTCAGTGTTGTGTTCAACATTTTTACATTTGAGTGTTAGATAGAATTCATTTGTTCCCCTCCACTTACATCAAACAATTCTTATATTCTTCCTAATTGTTACTGAAGCTCCAAAAGGCACTGTCAGTTTCATAGCAGCTTAAATCTGTCACTTTAAAAAAATCCACTTTGTTTTTTGTTGCAAAATTTGTTAGTAAGACTTATGATTACCGTAATGAGAAAAATAACTTCTTGCTTCAAACTGAACAGTACATTTTGCCCAAAATTTAAGGATACTCTCATCAATAGTGTTTATTAAATTCAAAAGCTGGTTATGAAATGCCCAAAAGTAGGCTGTGTTCACATTTTTCTGATAGATATAAACTAAAAGCACTGCAATGATTCACATAACCCATGATTATCCCAGTCATTTTGTGGATAAGAAGCAAAAATATATATTTTGGATCTGAGAGGAACTGACATAATTTGATTGACTTGCACTCACTGTCTTCAGGCAAACACACCTCTACACACCTGCCTTGGAGCAGATTTGTTTTAGTAGAGCAACAATAGTAGTTCTCTCTCTTCCATATATGGAAATATTACTTCCAATCCACAGCAGCAGGGCCTATGTTTTGATATTTTTTCCAGTGTTCCTAATTTATCAAAACCAATCTTCTGATCATCTACTACAGACTACATACCATTTTAAGCACTGAAAATAAAAAGACAAATAAAACATGTTCCATTCTTTCTCTGAGCTTAGAAGTAGAAGACACATGTCAGACATTATCTATACCAGTACTTTTCTTTAATAAATTGCTATCATTAAACTATTTAAAAAATTGTAAAAGTTGAGTGGTTCTCTCTTAGAAGGAAATGATCCTGGGAAATCTTCCCAGAGACGTGGACACATGAGGTGTTTCTTGAAAAGGTGAGTAGGTATTGTCAACTAGAAGAATGATTTGGATCCAGTATAGACTTATGAAATAATATGAAAAATCCATCGACACCTGTTTTCCAGAGCCATCAGTATGCTTGTAAAAAAAAAAAAGTGAGAAATAAAAGTTAATGTGAGACTATCAAAGTCATTGAAAGCCATTTCAAAAAGTGCAGGATTCACTAAAGTTTTTTTGAACTAATGAGAAATGAGATGAAGGACTATGGCTTTGGAGGTAACTTTGATTGACGGCACCCTGAAATATCTCACAAGAGACTCAATTTGGAACATCCAACTGGATGGGTACAAGTAAAAAGTGTTTCTTCATTTTTAAAGTCTATTCTTCTGCTATACAAGTCTACATTACAAAGAGATTTCAAACATAATTGGAAAAGCCTGATATTTTTCTTTCGTTCTCAAAGTTTATGACACATTGGAAAATTGAAATATCTCAGAAGACTTACAGTCAATATATTGTTCCCGTGTTCTTTCACTTATTGTTTCCTAAGCTTATTTAACCACAGCTCTCAGGGAGGACTTTAATAAATGCAGACGCTCTAGTGAAAATACGGTTCTATCCAACACAATAATAGAGCTAACATTGATAAATGTAACATGTGCCAGACACATGTTGAACTTGCTTGACATGTGTCATGTTATTTATCCCTCACAATAGCCCCAGTCAAAAAAAAAAAAAAAAGAAAGAAAATGCATACAGTGATGTACTCCCACATGCAGTTTGCGAGAGAACTCCAGCTTTAAGGATGAAGTCACTGGGCACAGTTGCAGAGTTAACAAGGAGGGGACCAGAATGCGAACCCAGGAAGCTCAACTCCAGTTCCCTTAAAAAATATGATTCTGCGTTGCCCCCAAACATTTTTTCTGCCTGTGCTCCTCACCAAAAAAAAAAAAAATGCAAATATTATTGTTTTGGAAAAAGGCTTGGAAACCTCTCTATTTACTATGGAAACACCACTGGAGAGGGGAGGGCCCTAAGCATCTTTTTGCCCATGGCTTTGCTGGGCTTTTTCATCACTTTAAGAACACCATGGAACATTGTATTAACTAAGTAAGGGAATTTATCCTTTTTCTCTTTTTAACTACTACCTTGTTGAACTGTCATATGAAATCTGTCTTAATGACAGGTCCATCTCTATCCGCTTTCGGTGTTGAGAATTTCTCTAAGTTGATATTTATCCTTTTACCCATCCTTATTATTCCAGGCAAATTAAGGTAGCTATGGGCTCATTGAAAGAACTATATGACTATTTATTGATTTTTCAATGGTTTTGACATCCCTGAAATACTTCCTATAATGTTGTTGTTGTTAGATGCCGTTGAGTCGGTATCCGACTCACAGCGACCCTCATAGGGTTTTCAATGGTTGACCGTTTCAGGATTGCCTTGGGAGTGGATTGCCAGGCCCTTCTCCCATTTTTATGGTGCTGGGAATTGAACTTAGGACCTCAGAGACTGCAGTGCAGCACTCTACCAACTGAGCCAAATCCCAGCCCCCTTTCTATAATATAACCCTTAAAAGATGCTAAAATATGTATTAATAACATGTTAGATACATTATTGTCATGACTGGGAATTTATCCTAGAGAAGCCTAGGACTAAGGGATTCAAAACCCATTATCTCCTCAAGGAACAAGAGTTCTCAAGTATGATTAAATTTTGATCTCCACTGTTTTCCCATCTGTGATTTGCCATAAACCACCAGAAAACACCATGCTAATAATTGCTAAAATTTATTTCGTGCTTTTCACCACAACATTAAGGAAAATGTTACATCGTTTTCATTTTACAAACCATAAACAGCATATGAGGATCAAACTCAAGAACGGTGAGTTCAGTAGACACGTTAATGAGTAAGGCAACCAAATTTAGGGACTTATGTTGGGTGTAGATTGCAATGCCGGATTCTTCTTTTGTCAGTAAACATATCAGAGGTGTTGATGTCTGTACTGGATGACACTGAAGTTTGGTGGGGCTTTGGGTGCAGGCTTGGAGACATACATGGATGCATCTGGGCAATTTCCACGTTTGACGAGGGCTTGTGCATTTGTCCAGAACTGTGTTCTGCTTGCTCCTTACACTGTTCATCACTTGCCTTTGCCCTAGGGGATTTCTGTCTGTAACAGTTAAACCACTGGCAGTTTAAGTATTCCCTATCAACCTAAAAGCTATTTTGGGGCATGTTTCTGACATGATATTGCAGAATTCCCACTAATAATCATTTTTTCTTCCATTAGTTATGACACTTCCTCTCAGTGTTGCCTGCTCTCTTCTCACATGCACACACACATACACAGAGCTAAAAGGAAAGACAGTAATTACAGAAGACAAGGATTTATTTTTTTAGATTGAAAATAAGAATGCAAGTGTTCCCTTAATTGGAACGGAAGATCTGACTTTGAGATAACACAACTAAGTTAACAAACAACCTGAATTCCCTCTAAATATTTAATTCTTCTCTAAAAGCTTGAGTCCCTGATTCCGTCTTTTATTGTCCTCTCAGGTTCTGAGCCAGAATGCTTGAAAACATTATGACCTTTCTCTGCTCTCTCATTGATATTCCCTGATTTTTACCTTAAATAAGTTCATTTAGTAGTTTTTCTTTTCCCTTTTTCATTTTAAAGAAGAAATTTTAAACATTCTAATAACTTTTAGATATGTAAGCTTCAGTGTGTTAGATCAAAATTACAATTAAGCCAGTGACTAAGTAAGAAATCAGTTTTATCATTTTCTACTGAGCTTAGTGAAAATAGGCCCTTTGGTTTGCATTTGTCCAGCCCCAGAAATATAAGGCATTATGTCTAAGTAAAATATGAAAAAAGTGTGTTTGTGTCTTCAAATGTTCATCAGGCCAATCTTGAGTATCTGCGTCGTTACTGAGCAGCAGATGAGAGAGATTCTTTTCATTATTCATAGTTTTGGGAGATTGCAGAGACAAAAATCATTAGTTTATAGAATAGGATTTTATTATTCCTTCAAACCCAAACTCTAAAAGAAAATATCATCTTTTTAGTTGTACTGTGGAAAACAGAAAACAGCATTTTTTTAGGGAAACTAGTACCAGCTGAATGGACTGATCTGGGGAAAAAATTTGTCAAATGTATCTCAGACTCAAGAAAACATAGTAGTAATATAAATGAACTTACATACAATATTAGGTCGAGAACAGCCCTCATTTGTATTGGCTTACTCAGTTTTTAATTAGTCATGGTGAGCTTATCAGTTATAAAATCAAGACAGTCACAAAACTGAGTGACAGAGTTAAAGAGGTGATCAATGAAGTAAAAAATTCAAAAGAATATATCAACTGCATTTTTGCATTTTTCTAAGTAACCATCAACAAAACATATCATGGGGATATAAGGATAGGTTACAATTTCATCAGTGAAAAATATTATATTCCTTTGTAAGTTGATGGAAGTGTAACCAAAAGTGATATAAGAGTTGCAAAATGGAAAAAGCAAATGCAGTATTACTCAGTATCATACCAACATTTACCAATAAAGGGAAAAAAAGAAAGAAAAATTTTATATTCTAACTGCTACTGAAATGGTAATATTGTGAAGAAAACTTTTAGAATGATTCCCCTTTCTGCTTTAGAATCCACTTGGGATTTTTGTTGTTGTTCATGGTGGTGGTGTTTTATTTCTTCTTTCTTTTTTCGTAGATAAAGAAAATATGGAACTATAGCAATGTTCTTTGGCACTTACTTAAGGTGAAGGAAGCCAAGTCTACAATGACATTGCCTCATTTGGCCCCTGAGGATTCTTATCTTATTTAGAATACACCAGCTGTGGGTGCACAGTGGGAAATAATTCACCAGCCACATACCTCAGAATTTCAAATTTTAGTGGCAATCGCTTAGGGGTTAAAGGCAAAGGAGATGATTTAATTTTTCAAGTAAATTTGCATCATGTTTATATAACATATTTTAATCTCAAAATGTTTCTTATTTTTTAATGTTAGTACTTTTCTGGAGATTATCCTTAGTTTCTAGTAAAGAGAAGAGCTTTGCCACTTGGCTGGTTTTATTTAACCAGTATTTGGTAGTTTAGACCCTTTCAGTTACACACTCATTATGATCAGAGGCTGATCATAAAAATATTTGTATGCCTTCAAGGAAGAACATTTCTTGTTCATGTCTTATGGATTGGTCACTGCTAAGTTTCTCTTTTTTCCTGTATTATAAATGCCCAGATGTGCCTCTTGAGGGCAGGTACCTATATCTATATCCTCAGTGCATGAGCCGTTATCTGGCTGTGCTATGGAAGAAAAGAAAGTGAGTGAAGAAGAGAGGGAGAGAATGTGGAGGAAGAAGGAAGGAGAGGTAAAGAAAGACCGGAAGGAGGCTTTTTTATTAGTTCTTATTTATCGCAAATGTTTGTGGAACTCCCTTTATCCCCAAATTAAGCACACAAGAAGCATGTCTTGGGGACAATCTTGCTCAACATTATAGAAATACAACTAAATTATAAGCTAAGCACTTCATATTTCAGCAGAACTCTTCCCAGTTTTCCAGAATACGATGGCTAATTATGAGGATCCTGTTTTTCTTCATCCTTCCTCTGGCCTTCCTCCGGCCTTCCTCCTTTTCACACTCTTGACTACTTCATTTTTTAGCAGAGTCCCACAGGAATAATAGCTTCTGTCACAAGAAGTGGGAGGAATATGATGTAATGCTCTGGGTAATTTTGTTAAACCCACTTAGCACCTAATCCACTCAAGTCAAAGCTGGTATTGGAGTTATCACTTACTAGACTGGCTTTGTGCACAGAGCAATTCAATACCCACACATCTTCACAAATTACTGGTAAGCATCCTCAGACAGTGGGCTGAGACAGCAGGAAAAAATACCTCTTCAACTGCTAATTTTCTATATTTATATTTCATTCTTAACACCTCTTTGCAGACAATTAGCTTTTTCCCCTTTTCTTTCTCAGAGTATTTTAAATTAGCCCATTTCAGGCTGATGAATGAGCCAAGTTACAGCCCATGAAGGAAGCACTAGCTGAATGCTAAAATGATACTCATTGTTAGAATGCAATACAACATATTTTATTGTCAGAGGCAAGAAATGGAATACACATCTTTACACATTTTCACACTAGTCTATGTGAGTAAATGTGCTTTACCTAAGACCGATCTAAGTACTCTGTGGGTAACTAGAAAGCTTTGGGTAAATCTCATTTAAAAAAATATGATTAACCTTTGTACTGGTTTTTGTACTGGTTCTTGTTACTTTATACTTTTGCTTTCTCTTGTGTGGATTCCAATTCTTATAAAGATTCACAATGAAAATAATTAACTTGGAAATTAAATGCCAATTTTTAAAAGGTACATTGGTATACTGTTTCATTAACATGTCACTGGGTACTTTTATTTCTTTTATGGGAGATAACCTCTCTTCCTTGAGTGCTGGTCCTCTTGGTAAAAAATTGAGCCTAGGCATGCTGTTTCTAGCCATGGTTTTAGAATAGCCATACTTTATACATCCTGTATTGCTGGTGACCATGTTCACATATTCTAAAATTCCATACAGCTAAAATATGTCTCTACAGCAAAGTTTCTAGCTAAGTGTTTTAATGGAAAAACTTTGAAATTTGTCAAGCATCGCATCATTATCATTAATAGTATTATTTTAGACAGAGAAAATCAAGTGTCTCATCTCTCTAAAACTCAGATACATCCTTATGAACAGCAGTCATTATATTCTGCTATATTATAGTAATGCCTTCACAGGCTTTGGGGCCTTTATTCCTCTTTCTGAGACCTTGACTATGGAAGGAGTTCTTCTGTCTTTTCCATTTCCTATCATGGTGGTTTTCTACTTTGCTGCTGTATTTTAAATACAGCTACCTAAAAGGTTGATATTCTTTCTTTCCTTTGGTGTAAAACACAGGGGCTTTGTGAAAGATATTTTCCTGTTGTGAACCATTTCTCTGTATTCTAGTTTTGTAACTGTCCTGATAAGGATTTGTTACCACTAATCAAATCTCTGTTGAAGTGGGAAATTTGAGGATACACATGTCGAGAAAAAAGAAATGTGAAAGAGCCCAGTCCATACTGGAAACACATAAGGTGCTGAGGAATGTCCCACAGGATCTGAGTCCTAATATTTTTTCAAAGTGCATTTTGTTTCTAAAAGACATTCTAGCGTATTAATTATCCTCTCAAGTTGTGCCCATAAAATTTAATATCATTCTAAGTCCTAACATAATACTTTGGTTGGAATATTTGTCCCCTTTAAAAACTCACAATGAAATTTAATTGCTATTTTGATGGTATTAAGACGTGGAACCTATAAGTGGGGATTAGGCCATGAGAGCTCCGCCCTCCTGGGTGGGATTGGCTATGTCATAAATGGGTGAGTTTGGTCCTCTATGGCCCTCTTGTCTCTTTCCCTTCTACCATGAAATGGCACCACTAGATGACCATTCATCAGAGGATAGTGATTCAATTTCTGTCCACTATAACTGGGCAATCCAGAAACAGTCAGTCATTGAAAACCCTATGAGGGTCGCTATGAGTCAGATACCGACTCAACGGCACCTAACAACAACAACAACATAACTGGGCTGGGGTTTAGCTCACTTGGTAGAATGCCACTCTGCATGCTCTGAGGCTCTGGGTTCAAACCCCAGCTCTGCAAAGATGGGAGAAAGACCTGGAAGCCCCCTCGCAAAACATTCCTGAAACAGCCACTGAAAACCCTATCAATAACAGAGAAGCACTGACATAGTGCTGGGCATGGCACAGTGTCAGGAGTGTTTCTTTCTCTTGTACTTAAGATCACTATGAGTCAGACCCAACTCGATGACACCTAACAACAATAAAATACCCAGTCTTAGCCGTTCCGTTATGTCAATACAAAACATACTGAGACATATGATAATCTAGGAATTAAATGGCATGATAAAATTGTAAATGTTTGTGGATTGTTTGAGATTTTACTGATATCAAAGCAAAATAAAAGTAATTTCTTACATGTATTTATTTCTATATTCACTTATCTTGGATGCCCAAAAAATTTAACATGGAGTCCTTTTATTTAACAAAGTGACTTCATACTTAACAAGTTTTTGGTACTATCTTATGTCACACATACAAAAATCTGTTCACTTTTTTCTTCGTAAAGGACCAAGGGATGAATGTTGTTATTTTTGTAGAATATACGCTTTCTTATTATTACTTAAGTGCAGTATTCTAAACATTGTCTAAAACTTTATATACCCCTAAAACATGAATTCCACAGAGAATTTTTTGGTGTTTCATGAAATATTATTATTTCTTTATCCACTCAAGACAGCTTGAACCTTCTTTTCTTAGCTCATAGACAATATAAAAACAGGCTTTAAGCCTAATTGATCTGAAAGGCTAGTTTATCAACTTCTCCAGTACAAGGCTACCATGACTACATTGTTGTTGTTAAGTGCTGTCGAGTCCAGTCCAACTGGTAGCAACCCTCGTAGAGTTTTCAATGGCTGGCTGGCTGTTTTGGAATTTACCTATCCAGGATATGAGAGGTTTGTATCTGATACCAGACTTCTATTACAAAACTGAGAGCAATGGTGATTGATTAAAAAGAAAAATTAGTTTTTTTCTGATTTATTTAAACATATTGCTTGGACCAAAATTTTTTCAAACTTGAAGTGCGTATGGGAATGGCCTAGACATCCTGTTAAAAGGCTAACTCTGATCTAGCACCTATGGGGTGAGGCCTGAGGGTCTGCATTTCTAACAAGCTCCCACACGGTGCTGGTCCTATGAAAATCCTTTGCACTGTGAAGCCATAGACCACTGTAAAGGAAGCACACTTTAACTCGATAAGTGGTAATAAGCCTGTATCATGGACTTTAAATGAATGAAACTTGATGGTTTTAAATAAAATGCATAGCCCTTGAAAAATAAAAGCCAAAAGGTATGAAAAAATTTTAATAAGACATGAAAATGATATAAATGGCTTCACAAAATCAAAAAGAACTGCACTAAAAGCCTGAAGTGCTTAACTTGTTAAGCAGCAAGTATCCTTGTTACAATCAAAAGTATAACTTTTCATGCAGACCACTTTCATTCAAAGTCTTCAAATGTGTTTCCTATTTTTGGTAGGTTAACTAATACTTGCCAAAGTAATGAGACATTCAGTAAAAGATTATAAAGTTTAAGGACTATTAAAAATTCACATTATTGTGTAGGCTTACATGTTGCATTTGCTGTGTGAACACATAAATATGCAAGTGTGTTTGATGTTTAAAATGCATTTGGTCTGAGGATTTCTAATGTCAAGTTTCAATCCCATGCAAATGAAAGGGGCTGAATACATAAACCTGTCAAAAACCATGATTTTAATGGAAATGTCAAGATACTTCTGAAAGCAGTATGATAATCCCTTTTATGCAGCACTAGGAAGGAGCCTATGATCCTAAAAGAACTAACCTGTCACCCTGCTCTATATGTTTCATCTTATTACCATCCCCAGCTCCATTATCTAAATGACCAAGCACTCCTTCAATTCCAGGGCTAAATGATGTCATGACATGACTATCATCATATTTATACCTCATAAAATTAGAAAGGTTATTAAACATAATTTGACCTTTGGCATACTCTAATAGAATCCTGATTTTGGTGCTGTTTTTTTATCCCTCCTTTTCCACTTCTTCACTCAGTGCTGTTTCTCATTTTGATTCTTCATACTCTTTTTTCTTCATTTAAAATGATTTGTTCTCCATTTCTGCAGGCATCATTTTGCATAACCAAATCTAGGATTTTATAAAATGAATTTTTTATTCCAGTGCATCCTAGTTATTCTTCAAAGCTGCTACTCAGGGGAAAGAAGTTACTTCCACTGAACATAAATTCAATGCCAAGTACATTTGCCCTTGAAAATTTTCTAAGGTAGTGGATGATGTGGGGTCTGAGGTGTCTCACTGTTCTGTGGCTATTATTGTCTCTAACTAGCTTGTCCTTCAGTACAAAAGCCTATTAGCTATGTTTATCTTTGTTAGTACACACTGATCAAAATATATTCAAGGACCAGATGCATGGAGATAGACAAAGGTCAGGTATTTGGTATGCTGGACAATTGAGAGGGAAAGAGTACTTGTCAGACCCTTTATACACTCCTAAGCTAACAACATTCCCACTACCCTTTTAAGATAGGTTTAAATAAAGAAAAATAATTATATTTTGCAAATGCTTCAAAATGAAGACATTGCCCTTCTTTGTACATATAGCGAGACTACATATAATATATGTGGAATATATATTGCTTTCATTGGTTTTCAATGTTAATTTATCTTGTCCTGAATGTAAACTGTTCTATAATATACTTTAAAGTGTTATCTCTTCCAGAGCCTTCTCAACACAGAATCTCAACTTCCAGGCACTTCCAGTGTATTTGTCAGTTTTTAGCATTCTCTAAGCTTCCCCATGAGAGTCTCCAGTGACAGAGCCTTCCCACTGCAGAGACATTGTCACAATTAGTTCCCCATTCAACAAAGAAGTCTCTTACTCACCTCACAGCTTCTTTTCTCGGTTTGATTTATTATGTCATTTATTTACACTCAGTAGCTATTTATTGAATACCTACTACATGAGGAGAAAACACAGTCCCTGTTCTCAAGGAATTTGTTGTCTTGTGGGTATGTAGGTAGGAGAATGGATAATAAAAATATGATGTGATATGCTGTCTTTTAAATCCATGAATCAATATATATTCATGAAATGAAAACTAGGGACTGTCATTAAGCCTTTATTAGACATAGATGTGGTTGTGGATATAAATACAGACACAAATAGAATTACTGGCTCCAAAGAATTTGGAAGCCAGTAGGAGAAAAAACAATAATGTAAAGAGAAACCCTTCTTGCAAAATATTATGATAATTGTTATGCATTCATATGAGAGGCAGAAAGTCCATAGGAAATTAATCCCTCTCTAGTAAGTATTCTTTTCAGACCTTGTGTTCAGTACTGGTAATAATGCTTTTTTGTTCTATATTTTCTTTGTCCCAGAATGAATAATCTATCTTCTTATACATTTTATTTTCAGGGGTAAGGATAGAAATCACTCTATTTGTTTGGTCTTTCTCTCCTTTTTTTCAATGTGCTTCTATTTTTACGTAGGAAGATTGTATTAGTTGGCTTGGGCTGTAATAACAGAGCACCCTAGACTGGGTGGCTTAATCCACAGAAATTCATTTTCCCCCAGTTCTAAAGGCTAGAGGTCTGAGATCAAGGTCACAGCCACACTGGTTTGTGGTGAGGGCTCTCTTCCTGGTCACTTTTTACTGTGTTGGCACATGACCTTTCCTCAGAAAGGGAAAGAAAGAGGAACTAGCTAGCTCTCCAGTGTCTCTTTTTATAAGGACACCATTCCAGTCAACTCCTGACCCCATTCTTATGATCTCTTAATTACTTCCATAGAGGTGATGTCTCCAAATATAACAACACTATAGGTCAGCGCTTTAACAAATAAGTTGTACATAAGAGAGGAGTGACACAAATATTCAGTCCACAACAGTGATCACAATGCTATGTAACTATTTGGCTTAATGTTTACAACCTCAATCATTTAACTTTCCAGAAACAAAACAAAATGTCATATTACAGATCTGCATTTCAGTTACATAATAGGTCATGAATAAACTCTCTCAGATAAAATATTGATTGCCAAAAGCAAAGCATATACCATGGAGCAACTCCAGAAAAATATGAACCTCTAATTCAAAATATCTGTTGAGTCACTTTACTAATTAGGAAAAACTAAGCAAGTAATTTACATTTTTTATTGGTAGAAACTAAAATACATAATTTATAAATATATGTTTATTAGCTCTATTGTATTTTGCTTCAGCATATATAATTTGCATGAAGTATATTCTTCTTAAGTGAAAACGTGGAGTAATGTCTAATGTATGAAGTTACCCAGTTCATGTTGAGTCATTTCAGTTTTATAGTCCTAATCAAGTAAAAATAATCCTCCCAAGGTTAGGAAAATGCCAGTCCCTCATGAAATAACTAGAAACTCACTCCAAGACAAAACAGCATGATTTATTTTTCTGTTTTTTTTTTTGTTGTTGGTTGTTTTGTTTTGTTTTGTTTGTTGTTTGTTTGCTTTGTTTTGTTTTGTTTTGGGCAGTATTGGTGGTTGAACCCAGGGCCTCGAAGTTCCATGCTCTGCAAGTGCTGGACCACTGAGCTGCACCCTCAGCCCATTTTTTTCTTTTTTGAGGCAGGGTCTCACTAAATTATGCAGACTGCCTCCAGTCTTAAACTTGTGATCCTTCTGCCTCCACCTTTCCCTGGGATTACAGAGATGCACCACCGCACCCGGCTATTTTTCTGTTTTTGATCATAGTCCTTATTTAGATATTAGCTGTAACATACACAAGCATGTGCACTCACACAAATGCTTTGCTAAAAAGAGCTGAAATGTCATGTAGGATGCATCTAATGTTAACATTGGGAGAAGGACATGGCAGTCCACTCCTGAAGCAGTGGCCAACCGATCAGGCACTGAAAACCCTCTGAGGGCCCCTGTAAGTCAGACTGGACTCCATAGCCCTTAACAACCTAACAACAGCAATGTTAATATGCTCAGAAAACAGCAACAACACAGAGAGTCTAAGCTCACTCTCTCTTCCATAAAGCACCATAGAGGGTCTTGAGCACCTCAGTTTTTCTGCCTCGTTTCTCTGTACTTTGTAGTTTATCCAGTGTATTTGTTCAGAGTTAATCATCGTGTAACACTACTTTTTGTCATGTTTCCCATGACCCTAAAATCTTCTATGGTTCCTCATTACCATGAGATAAACTGAAACTCCATAGCTTTCATGTACTGTCAATAGCAGAATTTTTATAGTTGCCATATATGAAGCCTCCTGAAATCTTATTGAACTTATCTTCTAAACAGTATACATGTTTTCTCTTACATGCATGGTGTTATCAGCAAGATTTTTCTCAGTGACATACTTCAGCAACAGTGTTTCTGTAAAAGGCAATACTCACATTTGAGAACAAGGGGTTTTTGCCTGTAGAATTATCCTACAGTTTTATAGGACATTAAGAATCCCTTATACTTGCCTATTAAATGCCAGTAGAAGCCCTGCATTATTGTGACAGCCCAAATTGCCTCCAAGTGTTTCTAAGTACCCATATTTAGAACTCCTTTGGTCATAAATAATAAAAAAATCTATTTGGCGTAAGCAAATATGTGAATTTATTGGCAAATGAAATTAAAAAGTTTTCAGGGAAAGTCTTATGATTTTAGGTACATATGGGTTTAAGTAATTTTTAAAAATTGTCCTTATTCTGTATATTCCTGTTCTCCTTTCCACTATGCCTGCAGTGGTAGCCCTGTGGCATCCGATCCCGTCAGATCTCGGAAGCTAAGCAGGGTCAGGCCTGGTTAGTACCTGGGTGGAAGATCGCCTGGGAACACCAGAAGCTGTAGGCTTGGGAGAAGGACCTGGCAACCCCCTCCCAAAAATCTATCTGCCATTGAAAACCCTATGAACAGCAGAGAAGCACTGACAATAGTTGTACAGAGGGTCGCCATGAGTCGGATACCGACTCTACGGCACAACACACACATTTCCACTATATTTAGAGATGAGCCCTCCTCCGACCTTAGCTTTCAGTGGTATCAGACTTATATCATCACAGTTCTATTTCTGGCAGAAAAGAACATATCCCCTTCCCATTCATTCAGACCAAAGTCTCGCTCAGGTTCTGAGTCCTTAGCTAGGATCATGATCCTTTGTAAAAGTATTGGTACAGCCAGAGAGACATAATGCTTGTTTGCACACCCCTCAAGCCTAGGGTAGACTACGGATTCACACTTTGAGAGAGATGACTCACTAAAGTCATGCAGTTACTGTAATCAGAATAAAGAGTAACCAATGCTAGATAGAAAAATAATAACACAAAATGATCTGTGCACTGGGCACAGGGGTGTGTGCCTGTAATTCCAGCAATGCAGGAGATGGAGGCAAGAGGATCCTAAGTTTGCACAGGCACCCTGTGCAATTTAACAAGACCCTGTCTCAAAAACTAAAAAATAAAAACAGGGACTGGAGGTACAGTCGGTGGTAGAGCACTTGCCTGGCCTGTGCAAGGCCTTGAGTTAAACCCTGAGGGTTATCCTCCATCCCCCAGAAAGAAATAACATGCAAAATATCAGTTACTGAATCTTAGGAACAGAATTTAAATTCTCAATATTTTCTCCAAATCCATAAAACAAAAATAACAGCGACTATTTTGCAGATAGATAGCATGTGATTCAATGTGAGAATATGTAACATAACATCTGGGAAACTGGTGTTTTAAACATGTTTCCTTCCCTTTGCATTACCATCTGTGGTCCTGATCAAGAATAATTTTTGAAATAAGTAACACCTGGCAGGCAGGAGCACTAGGCATTGAGCAGCTTTCCTGGAAATGTCACAAGGGAACTCCACTGGTTCACTCTTGTATAAGGTGGCCTATCAGGCCTGATGTTAGTAAATGACTTCGAGATTGCCTTAGTCTGCCTATGCCTTCCTCTGTACTTCTAACCCATGGCAGAAGACTTTATCACTAAAGACTTACTTTAGTATCCCTGTCATTTTACATCTTATGAATTTTTCTATTTTGGCTATATAATGTTGATATTTGCTTCGTAAAACTTGTTTCTAATCATTCAATTTCTTTTTTTGAATAAGGCAAGGTATATGTTAGAGCTATGTGAACGCCTGCTTCACACAATTCCTAAAACAGTGGCATGCACCAAAATTAGCCCGTATTCACTATACTTCACATACCAGAAAGACACTGAGGAAATTTGACTGAAAATAGATGGGAGAGTGGGCCCCAACACTAACCCCTCCTCTCTGCAGTGTTCCAACAGCTGTGTACAAGGTTAAAAAAAAGTGACAATTATGGCTTGTAGGGCCATATCACCAGCTGTGTGCTACTGAGTTATATGACTTTGAACGAGTTTCTTTACCTCACTAATCCTCAGGGATTTTTGTCCTTAAATAGACATAATAATCCCTAGTTTTCAGGGAGATTGTGAGATTAGAAATCTACCTGCCAAAGTTCTTCACTGACAGAGTAACTCTTCAGAACATGTATCTTCACGTTTTGTGAAGATGGTGATTTTTGTGACATTGCTGCTACTTTTTTTGTTTAACCCTTATCTGTGTGTCATTCTTATTGGCTCAATTCACTTGGAAACTTTTTGTGTTCATGAGTTCTTATTCTCCGCTTTGCTTGCTATCATGATGTAATTGTTGTTGTTAGGTGCCATCAAGTCAAGTCCAACTCATAACGACCCTATGTACAATGGACAGAAACACTCTCTGATTCAGTGCCAGGCACAGGATCCCACTTATGTGCTAGTCCATTGTTGCAGACATTGTGTCATCCCATCTGTTGTTGTTGGGTGCTGACGAGTTGGTATCCAACTCATAGTGACCCTCATAGGGATTTCAATGGGTGACTGTTTCGGGATTGCCTTGGGAGTGGATTGCCAGGCCCTCCTCCCATTTTTGCAGTGCTGGGAATTGAACTCGGGACCTCAGAGACTGCAGCACAGCGCTTTACCAACTGAGCTAAAGTCATCCCATCGAGTGGAGGGTTTTCCATTTTTTCATTGACCTCCCACTCTCTCAAACATGATGTCTTTCTACAGAGATTGGTCCCCCTGAATATATGATGTAATATAAGAATTAAAGTGTGAGTGAATGACTGAAAAAAATGAAGAGGATGTTCCTGTAGACCTTTGGATGTGAAAGTACTAGGGGGTTGAACCCAGGGCCTCCCACATGCTTTGCAGGTGCTCTGTTGCACTCCCAATCCATTTTTAATTTTTTCTTGTGAGAGGGTCTCATTAATTTACACAGTTTGCCTCTGGCCTCAAACTCATGATCCTCTTACCTTTGCCTCCTAAATCACTGGCATTACAGGCGTGAGCCACCATGCCTGGTGATTTGGAGAATCTTACATGACAGGGCTAATGCAGTTTGAAATTTTCACAGCTAAGTAAAAAAATTAGAAGTTTATATGTTTTTCAGAAACTGAGTTCCTACAGAATTTTTAAAAATAAAGTATGGCTAATTTTCACACATTTTTATAATTTTAAAGAAAACTATTTTTGCTGAAGTCTACTTCATGCTACACCTTCATACTGGAGTAAGATATGATAGGAAGAGGTTTATAATAGGAGCCCAAAGTGAGGGTCTAAGTCTACCACTGCACTCTGGCATTTTCAACTTTAAAACAGGGTAGTTGGACTAGGTAATCTTTTTTATTCTGTTATTCATAGATTCTCTTACCTATTGCTAAGGTTTTGAAGGCATTTTTCAATACATTTACAAGTGTGCATGTTCAGTGGGAAAAAAATTCTCAAAGTCTGTCACCATCAGGGCAACATTTTTATGGTCCAAGAAATGGCAGACAAGGGCTATTCCCCTCTGGAGCTCATGTTCTGTTAGAATAAAGGTAAGCAAAAATTACATGATATGAAGAGCAGAAAGCAGGGCAGTGTGATATAAAGTGGCAATGGCAAAATTAGTTGAGTGATCCAGGAAAGTCTTCCTGAGTAGGAGAAACCTAAGCTGAGCTTAGAAGAAAGAAAAGGGTCTAGCGGTGCAACTATTGATGGGAAAGAGCTATAGAGAAGACAGGACTCCAAATGCCTTGTAACAGCTGGGCTTAGCCTGTTAGAGTAAGAAAGTGAAAAGATTCAAGGACAGTAGCAATCAGCCATTGAAAACCCTAGGAGGGTCGCAGGAGTCAGACACGACTTTGACGGCACCTAAAAACAACAACAACAACAACAACAACAACAACAACAACAACAACGAGATAAGGAACAGTGTTGGGAAAATAATTTGGATTAGGGCAACAGTAGTTACATCACAGAAAGAGTTTGTATTTTATTCTAAGCAAGAAGAGAAATGGTATTAGATTTAAGTCATAAAGCCCTGCTGTATGAGAATATCACATTCCTAAACCCTAGAATTAAAAAAATATGAAATCTTGTTTCAAATAAAAAGAAACTGTTACAAAAGCATGATTGGGTAATTAAACATTTCTTCCCAGTATCTGCTGCTATTCCATTCACACCGCCTAATCAGTACTCAGGAACAGGTTACAGCGTCATTTAAACGAGTGAGTTCTTGGCTGACACAGCCATTGCTGGCGTGTTCCTATGTGCCAGTTGATTTTTAAACTGCATTTTACACCAGGGAAAATTGCACACAGTAAATGTCAAGGATTCAGTAGGGGCACTACAGTTTCTGAGGCATGAAGCTAATACATATTTGTCTCATTACTGTCAGCAGATCAACTTTATTCTGTGGATGGAGTGGGCTCGTAGTTCACAGGAGATGTAGTTACAAATGACCTCTGGGAGGTCATGGGGACCATAGCTTCCAAAATTCACAGTAGCGTCACAGCATTAATAAGAAACGGGGGAAATAATTTTCATAGACTTTTTGATACTTGACTTTCTCACAGAAACAGGTGCCGGGGTCACATTTTTCCGCTCCAATTCATCAGACCTAAAATTGAAGACAACATAGAGTGTTTGAGTAGGCAGCCTAATCCACTCCTGTGGTTTCCATATTGCCCAACAATTTTCCTGAGGTAAACATGTTTTGCAGGATCATCAGGCTGTTAATGGTCTTTTGCTTGAGTAGTTTCAAAGACAGAAAGGAAATCCTGATTTGCTGGTAGGGCAATTATGCACTATGGGAATCAGATTATGTTTTCTCCTTCAATCTATCTAGGTATATTCTTCATTTTTTTATTGAACATTATTCTTAGGAATAGATTGTTTTAATTTCTTGTTGTATTTTCATTTTCTTTGAAACAACAATTCTCACATTATTTTTTCTTCCAGGGGAGTTAGTGATAGAAGCATGTACAGGTAACTCTCCTTGATTTTGCTGCACTACATTCATAATGATAAGACTTAGTCGGTCATGTGTTCAATTCATAGTCAACGATGATGAGTAGGTGACTTTTGAAAAGCACAGTAGATATTTTCACCTTTTCCTGCTCACTTCTGTCTCACTACATGCACTGATGGGGCTTTCCCTCTGGTCCACACTGGCCTGGACTGTGCCTCCACTTACACTGGGGAGCTCATAGACGAGAGTTGATGCCAGTGTTTACTGGTGTTTGTAGAGTAAATACTCTAGCATGACTGATTATGAGCTACTGATGTTAAACAAGTGGCTTGTAGGATTCCTGAGAATTTTACAACCATAACCTAGGCAGAAAAAGCTAAGAAAACCCAGAAGGGTTACTCCCCCTGAAGATACTAGTGCTAGTACAGACAGCTCTGGAGAGAAATCCTGCCAAACATGGGCAAAGGGAAGGCAAACCTGCATGACTCCAAGCACCAGCAAACTGGGAGGGGTCTGTTCAAGGGCAAAGGAGTCAATCCAAGCAGTGTGTAGGTTCATATCTGGCTCCCTCCTATAGACTGCAGAGATTTTCCTGCTTAGGCAAACTAGGCATGTCTCAATGCCAAGACCACATTGGCCTTTCCAAGGCTGGGTACCTGCACTGGCCTCCCTTCCCATGCCCCTTGCCACTCCCATCTTCCTGCACCACTGCCATTTCCTTAGTTATTGTTTCTCGTTAAGTTTATGTCTTGTTATTTCAGAATAGGAACCCAGGTACTCCTCTCCTTCTCCAAAATAATACTCAAGTGCCTAAAAGTAAATAGTGGTGGATTCTTTCTTTGAGGTCCACGTTGAGACCTCACTGAGGTGAGACCACACCCAAACCTCACTGTTGACTTGTATTTCTTTTTGTTTTCCATCTACGTCAGTCTCATTTTTCCTTGAAGCAAAAGGTGATTATGATCAAATAGAGAAAATGGTAAAAGAGAAGGGAGGAAGGGGCATCATTTGATGTTCTAAGGTACTATCTGGCTAGCTACATAAAGCTGGTAAACCACATATTACATGTTTTAAACATAATGCTTTGGCACACTGTCAAAGTGGATTTAAATCTCAGATGATTAGACATTATTGAGTAACGTTGCCTTCAGTGACAGCTACATTATCTCAAGTAGAATTTAGTTTACCTTTTCCAGGAACAATGGATCCCTGATGTGCCATCAGTCTTGGATCTAGGACTTCTGACTACTATTGCTAATCAGTACTGACACTGCTTCCTACAAAGCCAGGAGTAAGACTCAGATTCTCTCAATTCACTGGCCTCCAAGAGTCTCTTGTACGTGGTACTGAATATGAAAGTCTTTGCCAACCCTACCTCATATGTACAGATATACAGTTCTTAGAGTGAAGAATCGGTCCTCTCTTGCTGTCCATAATAAGGTAGTTCACATTGTGTGCTATTTGGTGATCCACATCTGAAACCTACAGTAGTATGTCATGTACATATTCAGATGCCAGAGTTGGATTTCCACAGTAAAGAACAAACACCCGATGATATCTGTAGATACTCACAATGAGATAAATGATAGAATAGTTTTCATGTAGCTTCACTCTTCCTCTGTATCTCTAACACTCAGAGTTATTGCCATGTATTCTCGAGCAGTTCAAAATTTTACCAAAGAGATGATAATCTACGAATCAATAAGTATACTGCTTGCTAATTGATACTTTTAGTACAAGAACCACTGACTGGTTTTTGAGTTTACAGTATTTAATGGTTTGGGATAAATACTGATTGAATTTGTGGTTCTCTAAAGAGTTATAGCTTGTTAAGAACATAAAATTGTGTCTACCCCCTTGGCAATGTTCTGCTGTTGTTAGGTGTCATCGAGTAAAGTTTGAGTCATAGCGACCCTGTGTACAATAGAACAAAATACTCCCCAGCACTGTACCATGCCCGGCATTCTGTCAGTGCTTCTCTGCTATTCATAGGGTTTTCAATGACTGATAGTTTCGGGATTATGTTTTGGGGAGTAGGCTTCCAGATTTTTTGCCCTTTTTTTTTTCCAATGATGGGAATCAAACCCAGGGCCTTGGAGCACATAGAGCAAGCACTCAACCAACTGAGCTAAACCCCAGCCTAATAATAATGGTAAATAGTTAGGCTTCTAAATTTGTGAAGCCAGTTTGGTAATTGCCAATCTCAAGGGAGATTGGAGGAGGCTTGCAGAAATTGTCCTGGATAGCTGGAGCCTTGATTGGAAGTGCCCCACCTGGACTATGGCTCAGGGACTCCATGCATAGCATACCGCAGGGACAATGTGATTTAGTTGCTAAAGTGTTGAGAGATGACTTACTTCCAAGGAAGGAAGGCATAAACTCCAATCAATCCTAGGTTGCCTATGTTGTTGTTGTTGTTGTTAGGGGGAGTTGGTATCCAACTCATAGCAACCTTCTGTACAACAGGGAAACACTATTGTCAGTGCTTCTCTGCTGTTCATAGGGTTTTCAATGGCGGATTGATTCTTGGGAGGGGGTGGCCAGGTCCTTGTCCCAAGCCTACAGCATCTGGTGTTCCCAGGCCATCTCCCATCCAGGTACTAACCAGGCCCAACCTTGCTTAGCTTCCGAGATCTGATGGGATCGGATGCCACAGGGCTACGGCTGCAGGCAAGTTGCCTATGTAGTTCTTCCCTAATTCAAGATTTGATATCCCTGGAATGGACAGAAACAAGGTCTGTGCTCTCCGAGATAGCCCCTCTCTACCTCAGGAGATCCTGTTATTAGCATATTACACAATCTTTGGGGAGCGTGAGAGGGAACTCATTCTGCCCAAGGCCACCAAGAGAACTGAACTGCAAAAGCCAATATAAATATTGAAGTATTATATACTATAATTCTGTCTTTACCATTGAAGTAAACGTAGGTCTCATTTTGATGCTTATCTCAGACCATTTTCTTTGAAGTTTATTCCCATGATTAATAATCAAGTTACACACACCCAAGAAAAGTTGTTTCTGTGTAATCCCCTTATTATGTGAGAGTGGGAACAACAATAATGATTAGATATGGACATTTTCCAGAAGCTCGATGCATGTGATGTTCAACAAAATAATAGAATGCAGTTTGCGTAAGTCAAAACACTCAGAGATGCACTTGCATAGTGCCAAGAAACTGACTTTTTTGAAAAAGAAATACAGATATTAGCTGAAAAGAATTATTGAGGTTTTTTAAAATATAGGTGTACAGTGGAGGAAAAGGATCAAGAGTATGGAACAGCAATTCAGGTTGGCTGTCTTAAGTTAGGTTCTTCCAGGACCCTAAATGATAGCACTTTACCATTCTCACAAAGTGAATTCTTGGATAGCTCTAGAAAATTCTTCAGCAGTCAACAGGATGTGAAAGAGTTTAAGATTTTGGGGGCAAGCCCATGAGTTAACATGTCACATTGATTCATATTCCAGTGGGTAGAAACTAATCACATGGACACCCAGCTATAAGGAAGCCTGTGAAATGTGGTATATATGGACCATTACAGCCAACTAATAAGAATGAGGCTTGCAGCAGTGGTGTCAGATCCCATCAGATCTTGGAAGCTAAGCAGGGTCAGGCCTGGTTAGTATTTGGATGAGAGACAGCCTGGGAACACCAGGTGCTGTAGGCTTGGGAGAACCCAAGCCACTCCCCCCACTCCCCCCAAACAGGCACTAAAAACCCTATAAATAGCAGAGAAGCACTGATGCAGGGCAGGGTGTGGCACAGTGTTGGGGAGTATTTCATGTGTTGTATGTAGGGTTGCTATGAGTCAGACACCCACTCGAGGGCACCTAACAACAACAAGGAGAATGAAAGGGAAGACAGTCAACAGTAAACAATAGTGCTGTTCTTGGTCAGTGAAGAGGCCAGATGAGATAAAATCTGCTGAATCTTATCACTTAGTGCTTTCAAATTTAGTTCACCATGGAATCCCATTTAGAAGGGACATATCAGAACATTGTTTTAAAAATGCTGACCTATGGCAAAATATTACTCCGCGTCATACCATTAATCTAGGTGTAATTTCTGTTAAAATGCACATAATGAAGCAGAACACATGGTAGTACAGTTTTCTAGTCCTTGAAATTGTGGTTATTTATGCCTGGGTATCACTTTTACCCTTCTGGTTTGGACAAGCTTCACATCAAGCTGTGTAAAGACTGTCTATATCAGGACATTCACCCTTATTTTCATCCAGAGCTTTCATACACCATAAATACATACTTTTTCCTACTATCTGCCAAAAATAACAGTGCTGAAAAAATGACAGAACATGTCTTATGCAGGCATAATATAACCCACTGCTGGGAACATGTCACTCCAGGCAAAAGCAGTTAGATCTGCTGGCTGGGTGCTCTTCTGATGTTTCCCTTAAATAACTTCATTATTCAATGAGAAGGATTTTAATTATTTAAGTGACAAAAGATGAGGTTGTAGTATTTATATCTAGATTGTATTTACTGATTTTAAGTCTTGGTGCCTATTTATATTAGAGTTGAAAGCATTTACCAAAGCCCATCTGGCAGGGAATCACTCTTTATATTTAGAGAAACAAAAGAGTTTTATGCCCTGCAAGTTTCTATATTTTCCCAACAGTCTTTCTGTGATAACTCTTTGGCTGTCAATTGTAGTCTTGGCTTTATTGAAAGAACTTTGCCTTTTACCTTTGTAAAAGCATTTGCTTCTGTTGGAAATGCTCATTCATGGTGCCTTGATACTTGTTGATAATGGATTTTTTTTCCTATCACTAATGTAAGGTACTGTGATTAGGGACTGCTCTCATCACAATAATAAAAGTAACAATGAGTAATCAACATCCTTATCATTTAGTGTATTGGTCAGTAAAGAGCCTCATTTACATAATTTCACACTAACCTGAAATAGAAATTATAATCTCTATGTCATAAATGAGGAACTGAGGAAATGCACCACTATCAAAACAAGAGTAACAATAATAGAAAAAAAGGTGAAATGTTTTGACTTTAAAAACAATATTCTAACAGAAGTCTGATTAACTTCCAGACATGTGTTCGGTTATTTTTCTTTCCTTTCATTTATTTATTTATTTATTTATTTATTTATTTATTTATGTATGTTCTTCCTGTTGCAAAGATGTTAGAAAATACAACCACATCCTTCTATCCACACATTTACCTATATATAAAAGTTTTAATTCTTGCATTTGTGTATTGATCCAAGTCTATGAGGTGTTGAAGCCTTGTGCTAAACTTAGAAATTTGGATAAAAGTTCGGAAAAACAGCATAAAGAAGACAAAAGTGACAGACTCTAAAAATGATCAACATCATCTTGAGCATTCACAGCCATTGAATAGCCAGGACCTATAAGATTAGGAAGTAGATTATGTAGGCAACACTCCTAAGAGCTCCCTGTACCTGTGTTTCCTGGAGTTATGAGTAGCAAAACCTACATAATTGTATGAAGAGATGTTGAGAAGTCCCTGTTGGGCAAAACATGTGGCTAGAATTTGTGTTACAAAAATTAGAAAACATTAAGAAAGTGAAAAGGTAACAGAAAGTAATAATCATGTTTAAAAAGCTTTACTAAAAATCTGCAGTTAAAATCTATGCATGTTACTCAACAGATACACAGATGATTGAAAAAGGAAAAGGAAAAGGAAAGTGAAAAAGGTGATGGAATGCAATAGAATAGGAAACACTCCTGTAGTTCCCATCACTTATTATATATAGAAAAATGAGCTGAGTTCCCATCTTACACATGAGTTGTTTCTTTTATGGAAATTATCAAAAAATGGTTAACAACTAATGTAGGAAAAATGGGAGTGGAATAAAGGAAAGGCTGTATGGTAGCTCAGCAAACTTAAAAAAAGTCAATTCAAGAACTTAGTTCATAATTCAGTTAGAGTGAAAGAGCTCCTGGACTCTGGTAAGCAGAGACTAGTGTGGTGCCCAAAGTTCAGGTTCCCCAAAGACCACCAGGGAGTCCAAAGTCGCATGTAATAACAAAGAGTCTTTATTAAAGCTCGAGCTCAAGGGTATCACACCTGACCAGCACAGCGGTTCAGTGTTGGGACCCTGACTCATTGTAGGGTAAAGGTTTATATTGTGGGTTACAAGCAGGGAAGGAGGGGTTGGAGAAGGTGAAAGGCGAAAGTCCAAATAAGGTGGGGCTTTTGAGTTGCTACAGCATGCCATTTGTATTATCCTGAGACCTGGGAGTTCCTGGAAATTACTGCCCATATCTACAGCCCTTTGTTCTGGCCCAGAGCATTCTGATCTAGTGATCTTTTAAAGGAATTTGTGGAGTCGTGCCTGCAAGACAGAATCCTAAGATAAGGGAGTCATTCGGGAGAACTCCAGGTTCTTGGTCAGCCTGGGCATCTCACTAGTGAGTAGTCTCCTCGTGCTCCTGACATAGAGATAAATTCACATCAACTATGTTCTGAGCCATTCAACTAAAGATGCAAATATCTTATCCGTGAGTGTTGTGGAGGTCTGGGTCTGTGCAGGTCACACATCCCCAGCTTGGCAGACAACATAGAAAGGATGCAATGCACATTGAGTGGCAGTTCTCACCAAGCTGTACACAAGAGGAAGGGGTGATTCCATTAAAGTGAAGTCCTGGTGGTGGCATGAGAAAAAGGGTGAATAGATGCGGGTCAGACACGGCCACGTGTGATATGCCCTGCTACAGGGCTGCGCCATGTTGGAAGATCTCAATTTTCTGATGATTCCTGGGATAAGGAATGGTAAAGAGGAATTGCACTGGGTACTCGTTGAAAACATCACGGAAGACTCTTTCAAGACACTTGCAATAGGGAAGAGAGATTGTACTTAACTTTACTGAAACAAGGAGCGGGAAAGTGTTGGAGAGATCCCTTGGAAAGGAACTGGAAGAGTTGAGGTGGGAGGCTTTCGTCTTTGTTAGGTGTCATCCAGTTGGTATCCTACTCATAGCGACCCTCTGTACAACAGGTGAAACATCATTGTCAGTGGTTCTCTGCTGTTCATAGGGTTTTCAATGGTGGATTGATTTTTGGGAGTGGGTTGCCAGGTCCATCTCCCAAGCCTGCACCACCTGGTGTTCCCAGGTGGTCTCCCATCCAAGTACTAACCAGGCCCGACCCTGCTTAGTTTCTGAGATCTGAAGGGATGGGATGCCACAGTGGGGGAGACTAGGCAATGTGATTAAGCTAATCAGATTGCTAACTGACCCTTGCTGAAGTTAGGTTCCTGCTCTCCCAAAGAGACTAAAAAACAGGGCCTCTGTCTTTTCTGTAATTTACATTTCAAAAGGGATAGGTCCTCCGCCTTGAGTAGGACATTCTTAGGCTGTAAATCTGGCAAGAGGCTAAAAGAACATTTACATCTCAAAGGGATAGAGAATTACTTTTTATTTGCAAGTTGCTTTCTGAAGTAAATGCTCTGAAGAAAGGGAAGTTAGGGACCTACAGTCCCAAAGCAACCTGGCTGAAGTTTCGCAAAGCTGAAGGGGATGCTCAGGCCTCCTTGAGCCTACGTCCTCTTAAGGATAATGTATCCTAGCTCATCACCAGGGCTTCACCCTCCTGCTCTGGAGCTTCTCTGGTTGTCTCTCTCTGAAGGCTGCTACTGCTCACTCCGGTTTTCTTTTCTCAAGACAGGAAGGAAGTCACCTGTCGATCATTCTGTAGAGCAGCAATAACACACAATTCTCATGCATATGTACCACTCATGAAAGACGTGGCAGAGAATTACAACATACAGTGGGGCACAACCTAAAACTGCATGCCAGATACCACTGCTTTTGAAGTGACATCTCATGCCCTTCACAGGGACTTCTCAGGTTTTGGCTCTGTTAGGTTAAGCTGAAGGTGCTACCTCATTGTTTAGCACAGATCTATCCCCCAAATCTGCTTTCATTTGCTTGCTTCTTTGAATGCCAAGCTTCCTCCTTACCCCACCATCATACCTGTTCTGCCTCCTAGGGAAAGTGTAAAATTCTCTTCCCATTATTATGCAAAGCGAATTATACTTTCTTTGTTTCAACCTCTCCAATTCTGGCTAAATCTTAGCACTTATCTATGCATATTCAAATAGACAGTTTCCTTACTTAAAAGATCTTTCCACACTGGCTTCCATGTTTAAAACACTAGCAAATTTTCATAGAAATTATAATTCTTTTGCATGCCTCAGATTAAATTCCTGAACTGGGATCAAATCAGAGTACTAGCACCTTTGTTGCTGGTCATAAAGGCTGAGGAGATCTCAGAGATAGGCCATATTGAGACCTGTATGCAATGTTTTCTTGGGAGAAGCCTACTCCCCAAAATAATCAGCCATTACAAACCATATAAATATCAGAGAAGCACAACAATAGTGTTCTGCCTGTTGTACATAGGGTCGCTATGAGTCAGACACTGACTTGAAGGCACCTAACAACAGCAACAATATGTAATGTTTTCAGGCTCTTATCACTGATAGGAGGTAGTAAATATCAGGCAGGAACAAAGAAATGGGGCTTTGAAACAGAACTACTGAGGCAAGGCAGTGACCAATTAGGCCACTTAAGTTTTGGTCAGACCACATGAGTTTCATTGTGTTACATCCCATTTTTCATAGGAAACAGGTAGTGACTTGGTCAATAGTCACCAGATCAAGTGTCATTCATCTAAGAAACACAAGTTCCATGACCTGGCCAGCAGTCAGCGAGCTAATCAATCTCTGTTATTGTTTTTAGGAGACACGGAGTCAGGTCCAACTCAGACTGACACTATATACCGCGGAACAAGACACTGTACCAAGCTCGGCACTATGTCAGTGCTTCTCTGCTATTCATAGTGTTTTCAATGGCTGATTTTTTTTTAAGATTGGTTCAGGAGTGGACCATTAGATCCTTCTCCTGTTTTGAAGGTGCTGGGCAATGAACCCAGGGCCTCAGAGAGTTTAGAGCAGTGCTCTACAAACTGACCTGAAACCAAAAACAATAGGAGAAACTACCTTTAACTATTGGACCAACATAGAGGTACCCTCCTAACTGAAGAACAATTGGCTGAGGATAACTCAGGGAGTCCAACCCAAAGCAAGATATCATAAAAACCCTAGACAACAACCCCACCTTGCCTACCCAGTCGGGTCCCCCTCTGTTCATGAGGAGGATTTGTCTATCCCCTCAATAAAATCTTCCTTGCCCTCATTTGCTTTGGCAATATGTGCATGTATTCCTGGGTCCATGGACCCAGGGGCCCAGTTCCAGCCACCTGAGAAGAAACTCCAGTCTCATTGCCATCAGAGGAAGAATTCAGAGACCAGACAAAGTAAGGAATTGAAAAGAAGTTTTATCACTAGCAAAACTATCCACTCAAGAGGGTACAGGCTATTCAAGAGATAGTTATGTCCCAACCTCCAGGATTTTAGATAGCTTATTTTATAAACAAACTTTAATGGAGAGGAAGGCGGGATTATTCATGAGTTAAGGTGTGGGGAGGAGAACTCCAGAAATGGGTTGGGATTTTTCCACAGTATGATTTACTCCCTTTTTTGAGCATGTGTCTGGTTCACATGTGTCATGATGTCAGATGCATCAGGGAGCAGTGAATTCTGTAAGGCTAATGTGGAGGGACTGGGATTTAGCTCAGTTGGTAGAGCACTGCTCTGCAGTCTCTGAGGTCCCAGGTTTGATTCTCAGCAAGGCAAAAATGGGAGAAGGATTTGGCAGTCCACTCTGGAGACAATCCTGGAACAATAAGCCATTGAAAACTCCATGAGGGTCGCAATGAGTCAGACAGGACTCCAGGGCACCTAACAACAACAACAATGATTTGGAGACATCATTATCACTGGTGGCACAACAGAGAGGCACAGCTCAGCCTGGCTGCTTAGCCTGTAGAGTTTCCCTAGTTGGGTCTCCACTTAGATGAATCAAGTACTTGGCTTCATCACAGAAAAGGATTTCAGGACAAGTCAGTGAGAGTGAAACAAGGTGGCCAAGTTTATTAAATCCACACTTTAGAATACATGTGGGCCCTCAGAGAGAGAGAGAGGCATCCAGAACACAGACAAGGGCTTCCCAGGAAAGTCAAGAGGAAAAAAACCCTGGGCACATGTTCTCTCTGGTTTTCTTTAACCTATGGCACCACCCCCCTTGGCGCCCAGCATGATGAGAGTCTCAAACACCTAGAAAGGTCTCTATCATGGGTTAGGTAGGTGCCAATAAAGTTTAAGAAAAATGTCACAGGGGATTTCCCTGAGTATGTCTCAAAGAGGCACAGAATTGAGCTGGGCTCAGTAGCGCATACCTGCAATCCCAGCAGCTCGGGAGGCGGAGGCAGGAGGATCACAAGTTTGAGACCAGAGGCAATCTGTGTAATTTAGTGAGACCTGGTCTTAAAAAATTACAAAAACAAATAGGCTGGGGGTGCAGCTCAGTGGTCCAGGAGTTGCAAAGCAAGTTCAACCCCCAATACCGCAAAATAAAATAAAATAAAATAAAGAGGCACAGAATTATAGAAGGGAAGGTAAACCATAAGTTACATACATTTTTTACTCTAAGCATGGCTTATTGTTATTTTAACGTCTTCATTATTTAAAACGTCCCTCAAAAATAGTATCTCTATGCAGGCAGTACTCACATTGTCTTCTTGGTTCTTGTGTTGAAGTTCTCAACTCTCAGCTGGTGAGATCCATACTAGATCCTGAGGTGAAAGCTCTTTCCCTTTTCACATCCCCAAACTTCCCTGTCTTTCTATCCTGCCTCACTATTATAATGAAACAAAGGACAGTTAGAAGTGATCTGGGTTGGCCAGTTTCATCCCACAGAGGTCTGGGGGGCCTTGTTCCTTTACTATTGAGCAGTTCCATGATATCCCCCTGTAAAACAGCTCTGTGGTTGAGTGAGCCTCAAACCACAATGCACTTGGTGTGTTCTTTCCCCTATGCCTATCCAGCCTACCTCACTTTTCTCTCAGGGTGAAAAGAAGAAAGAGACAGGGGGAAAAAAGCCATAGAAATTTTACATTCCTCTTCTGTGGAAGGCTTATTTATTTAATTTTTAATATGAAAGGGGAAAGGAAAGAGAGATATAGACTGAGAAAATTACAGACAGAAACCCTTAAATCAAAATGGTTACATTGGGTATAACCACTGTAAACTGGAATTCTCTAAAGAAGCCACATCTGTGTTAAAGATACTACAGACTGATTGAATAGAACTTCCCAAATTGTGGGAGGATGGAATATTGTAGAACTAGAGCCAAAATTATTTTGGGTTATCATTGTTGGTGGTGTTTTCATCATTGCTGTTGTCATTGTTGTTAGGTGCCCATGAGTTGGGTCCAACTCACAGTGACCCTATGTACTATGCTATGTACACAGGATCATTTTTATGTTTAGTCCCTTTAACAGTCATTTCTTTCCAACCTGTCCATCTGACCTAAGATCCTTATAACTATTATGTAAAACTTTTGGAATGCATTACTTAGCAGACCAATAGCTTCCACTGACCCTCAAACTACGAATGTTATAAGATAGCATCTGAAACCTATAGAAGTTATTTCCCTGCTTTGCTGTAACCTACCTCCTTGAAGTCCTGACCAATGTATTTGGTAAATGCATTAATTTAAGACTTTTTGTTGTTGTTGTTCTGTGACTATAAAAGTTCATCTGACCTCTTCCACAGTGGGACTTGTCATTCAGGACAACCTGAATCCCTGTGCCTACGCCCTGGTCATTCATTTCTGGCACAGAATAAGCTCTCTCTTATTCCTTTCAGAGCAAGAGCTGTGTTTTGCATCAGCACCACAATGGTCATGACCACAGTGACTGGGAGATTTAAAACATGTTTATTCTTTCTACTTAGCTCCATATTTAACATTTTCATGTTCATAGATGAAAAGAAACAAGTGAAATCAAGATAGTTTGCAAAGATAGACCAAAGACACTCAAAAAATGCCATTGACTTATGAGCACAGATAAATACATTGATTAATAGAAAGGTAGATAGAATGGATAATCACTCGCTGAGGTCCAGATCATAAAATGTCTGAGCATCAAATATTGTGGGAAGATGTGAGTGAACACATGACTAAATAAAGACTTGAAAAGGTATATTTAAAATATGTCTTAAGTATGTATGAGAGATGATGGATATTACTTAACTCTAATCATCTCACAATGTAAATATCAATCAAAACAAGACATATTAAGTATATATAATTATTTCTCAAAATAAATTTTAAACATTTAATTTTCAAAAATTAAAAAATGTGATGTAAAAAGTATATGTTGTTGTTGTTCGGTGCCCCCAAATGTGTCCGACTCATAGTGACCCTCAAAGGGTTTTCAATGGCTCACTGTTTCAGGATTGCCTCAGGAGTGGATTGTCACATCATTCTCCCAAAAAAAGTACATGGAAGATACAAAATTACCATTCTTTATCTTTAAAAAGCAGAAAATATTTAAGGAAGGGAAAACAAAACAAAATAAAGACAAACAATCCTACCTAATGAAACACTTCTAATGAAGAAGTAGCTGAGATACAGGTATAAAAAGCCTTATTGGCTGTGCTATAGCTGGTATCAGAGTATACAAAATGGTGTTCTATGTTCCGTATCTGACAAATCAGGACATTTAATCTTCTATGCAATTACTAACATTATTAAATTATATTTGTGAGAAAAAAATGTATAAAATTAAAATCCAGATTTTTCTGATTTTGTTTTTCATTAGAAAAGAAGGCTCTCCAAGAGCCTCCGACATTGAGGGGAATTATGTCTGCTTCCCCTGTGTATTTGAGCCACAAGGGTCTGGCATCAGATTCCTGAAGGAAGAACAAAGACCTGCATGCCATCCATTTAAGAATGCAGGAGGCAAGGAGAGGGCTTGTTTGCACAAATGATGATCTGTGCCTGGTTCACCACCTAAGCCAGTTGTGGTTGCTGTATAATGATGCTCCACTTCTCTGCCGAGTAAAAAGTGGAGTAGAGCTGGTAGAAAAAGATGTGCCATAGCAAATTGACCATGAATAAAACAAATTTACAAGTTTCTCCTGGGTGTCTGATTATCTAAAAATCTGCCAGGAAATTGAATTGCCTGTCAGCTGCCCAAATTATTTTATACTCTGCTATTGAAATTCTTGGTGGGGTAGGTTTTTTAAAAGGAAAAATAGGAAATGAGTTGGAAATGATTGATCAAACTTGAAAATAACAGTATATAGAATCACTTCTTCCATGCAACAAGGACACCTTCTACTGCATTATTTTCTCTTCTATCCAAAGAAAAGAGATTCAGAGACAGAAGACTCATTTTAAATGGTACAACTATTTTACCTGAGGTTTATTGATTTTTCTTTGGGTGTGACAGTTAAGGGTTGGAATAATTCATTGCAGGATCTAACTATATTGCTCTCATTTAAATAATTGAGAGTAAAATAAATCCATCAGTGAAATTTGAAGGGGAATAATAATATAAAGGCTGCAGCCATAGTTCCCTGGCAACCGATTTTATCAGATCTCCCTTTGAAGCTAAGCAAGGTCAAGCCTTGTAGGTACTTGGATGGGAGAGACTTCCTGGAAACACCAAGGGCTGTAGGCTTAGGAGAAGGACCTGGTACTCAACTCCCAAAAAACAATCAGCCACTAAAAACTCTAGGAAGAGCAGAGATGCACTGAAAATAGTACCAGGCATGGCATAGTATCATCTGTTGTAGGGTGGCTATGAGTGGGGCCCACCACGATGGCACCTAACAACAACAACACAAAAGCACAATTGCTTAAATATATGCCAAATTTGAGTTAGAATGTTCAAATTCTATCAGCAGAATTTTTTGCTTTTGCTTTTAAGATAGTGCTATTACATTCTTGGGCTGGGATTTAGCTCAGTTGGTAGAGAGCTGCTCTGCAGTCTCTGAGGTCATGAGTTTGATTCCCAGCACCACAAAATGGGAGAAGGACATGGCAACCTACTCCCAAGGCAATCCCGAAATAGTCAGCCATTGAAAACCTTATGAGGGTCACTATGAGTCAGATTGGACTGGATGGCACCTAACAACAACAACAACAACAACAATTACATCCTTGCATTACCTGGCTCTCCAATGAGGGCACTATTTTTCCCAACAGGTTGCATCCTGCCTTCTTGACCCCAATATTCCTCATAGCCCAAGTGAGATAGAAGTCTTTCTTGTTTTTCAATATTTGATTCAGATCAATGTTCCTCAAATTTCCCTAAAGACTCTAGCTTTGAAATCCAAAATATAGGTTACATCCCCAATATCCCTTACTGTTGCTATCAGCTAGAGAACCTCAGACCATTTCCTCTCCTTTCTAGCTACCTTTACTATGTGGTTCACTGTTGTTCTCTCTGACACTATTCTTAGTGACATCTTAGTGACAGATGTTCCTTGTAACAGCACAGGTCCTCATTTTTTCAACTACCTTGTTCAAAGATTTTGTTTAGCCCCACTATCCTGCAAGTCCTGGGATTAGACCTTGAGAGTATGTCCTGACCATACCTAATCAATTCTAATAACTGTAACACTTCAACAAGAGTTCTGTGCCGTCCATTCTCTGCTTTCCAACTTCAGTATTTCTGTTCACTCCCTCTAGGATCTGACTTCCTTTAATAACATTATCACTACAGCCCTTGGATCCTGTCATCTCCTCACTACTCACACAATGTCTTTACCTTCCTCTTTACATATATTAATTCCATGGTCAATTATTGTAATAACTTCATTGCTCATATGTTGATTTTCCCTCCTGTCTCACTTCAACACCTTGAATTGGTAAAATCACAACCCTATAATCACTATCCATTTGCAGATTCCCCAGGTGAACCATGAAGCTTAAGTGCAGTGGGAAACAATACACAGTTGAGATTGCAATGGTACCAGGCTTTCATACTTTAACTTCCTGCTCCACTCTTTCTCCCATTTTCTTTGTCAATGATTTCATAGATTCCTCTTGAATCCTCAACATTTATTCTCCATTCTCATGCCCAGCTGATAGTGCTGCTTCTTATCACACTTAGAAATTTGAATCTACCAGGAGAAAATCCACTCACCCTTCACCCACATCACCCACCCACTAGCATTTGTACCCACTTATTCCGTCTCGCCACTTCTTACCATTATTGTTGTCATGAGGTGCCCTCAAGTCAAGTCCAACTCAGAGCTACCCTCAGGGTTTTCAATGGCTGGTTGGTTCTTTCAGGATTACTTCAGAAATGGATTGCCAATAACTAAATTCCCACTATTTGAATGTATCCTGGACAGGGCAATCCCACATGCCCCAAGTTGAACTTGTGACCTCCCTGCATCTTCCACTGCTGACTTCCCTATTCACTCACTCTCCTTTTGCACACCACATGTACTTGTTCGGAAACCTCCTGCTTCTACTTCCGAAATATATCCCGAATCCCACCATTTATAGCCAGTTCCAGAACTGTCACTCTAGTTCCAGTCACAACCACCGACATTTGTCATCTAAGTTATAGCAAATACTTCCTAGGCAGTTATTTCATTTCTATCCTTGTCTTGTACCCACACTGAAATTATTTTCAGAAAGAGTCCATTAGAATTCAAGCCTAAGTCTGATCATGTTACTCCTGTAGTTAACACTCTGCATATGTCTCTATTTCTCTACTCTTATTGTTCCCTATTCCAATCTATTTTAATAATGTTCACCACCGTTTGAAATATTAAAAATTTTACTTTTTAATTGTTTGTCTAACATTTTCTACCTTCAACTATAAATCCCCAACACTCACAGATTTTTGTTGAATTTGTTCACTAATGTGTTTTCAGAGACTAAGATGTCACCTGACAGATGACCAATAAATATTTGTTACATCTTTAAATAAAAACAGTCTTACTGCTGAGATACTACACAGTGACATGTACATTTTTATTTATTAAGTTGTAAACACAAAATTATGTTGTCAATCATTTGGTGAATTGAATAATATTTATTTTTCTTAGTATTACTATGTCTTAGTTTATATGCCATTTTGTTTTCTGTGGATATAACACCTTAATTTTACCTTGTTTTCACTCTTTCAGGTTAAGGCTTTTTCTTCCTGTCTAACTTACTTTGTTTTGAACTATAACATTGATACGGGCTCCTTTGACTCACCTAATAGATGATCCAGATAGAAATGATCTTTAGGATGAGATATTTTAAAGTTTTATTCATAGATGAGAACCTTACAGCACATAGAGGTGAACAACATTCTATTTCATGGTAAAAGTAAACTTCAGTTCTCCTAGTTGTATTCTTTTTTCACTGTAAGCCAAAGTGGCAAACACATAGTTTAATCCATCATCCTTCTTCTATGAGACTCACATAGCTTATCCAGCACAGCAACCTTTCACCGACAGACTTTAGGAAATAGATCTTAGAAATTGGAACCAAAGCACAAGTTCAGTCTTTTGAACGTGGGAGAGGCTCAGACAGTGAACTCAGGACTACAATTGCTGACATCATTTCAGACAAATGGCAGGGAATTAGGTTGGAACTAGGGGATGGGACTGAAACACAATGAACTACTAAATATTGAAACACAGCCTCCCAGGGCACACTGGAAGAACTTAAGTTATAGAATCCTAGTTGCATTGTGCCTGTTATATAGCACAGGTTTTCTGACTACTGTGCCACTGTTATTTGTTTCCCTTAAGCTACCATTTATTGAGCTCTTGCTATGTGTTAGACATTATTTGATTCAACCCCTTCAACACCCATGCATTGTGTTTTATGGTTACCCCCACTTCTCCTTCAGGGATATACTCCAAGACCCCCAGTGGATACCTGAACCTGTATATATACTATGTCTTTATTTCTACATGTACATTCCTATAATAAAGTTTAATTTATAAACTAAACACTGTAATAGCTTAATCACAATAACAAATATGAAAACATAGCAGTTGTAAAAAACACAATATAGTAAAAGTTATGTGGATGTAGAATCTCTCTCTCATTCTCTCTTTCTCAAAATGTCTTACCATTTATTCTGTACATTCTTCTTCTGGTCATGTATAATGATACATAAAGAAAGCACTGTTTATATATGGTTGATCTTTGACCTATTCAAAATGTTAGCATTACAGTTTTTAGGTTTTGGTAGTATTATCAAGTAAGATAAGAGTTACTTGAAAACAAGCAGTATTATGCTGAAACAATTGACCTGATAACTAAGACAGCTACTAAATTTCTAATGAGCAGGTAACATATACAATGCAGATACTCTGGACAAAAGGATGATTAATGTCCCAGGCAGAATGACATTTCGTAGTTAGAGATGTCATCATGCTACTCAGAATGGTACACAATTTAAAACTTATAAATAATTTAATTCTGGAATTTTCCATTTAATGTTTTTAAACCATAGCTGACTGCAAGTAACTAAAACCATATAAGATGAAACCACAGAAAAAGAGGGACAATTGTATTATAAATCCTCATTTTACAGATGAGAAAAACGAGAGGCAAGTAATTTAGTCTCTTGCCAATTGTTACAGCTTTAGTAAGGGTGAGTCAAGCTTAAATGTGACCAGAAGCCACTGTGCAGCAATGCTTTCCCATCATATTTGAGAAGGGGGTTAAAGCTGCTGAACTATTTCTTGCTTCAGGTTTCAGTTGATTTGAGTATTGGGACAGGGTCAATCCTGCATATAGGAGCAAATGAACACATTTACAAAAGAAAGCTAAGGGAAGTAGGGTTAAATATTTTCTAAATTTCTTTCAAGACATGAAGTTCTGAATTTTAAAGATCAATTTGATCAAGAAACTAATCATGAGATAATATCTAAGTGACATCAGAAATAGCATTCTTCATAAATCAACTACGGGGTCAGTGATTTCACTCACAGGTAATTTTCAATTTTGCCAATAAATAAATACATTTGGAAACATCAGAGGACTTGGAGAATGACACACGTGTCTTCTAAAATCATTGTCCTTTGTTACAGAAGGGGCCATCTAACGAGAGGCACAGTGTTCCACCAGAAAAAGCAGTTGGTTGCACATCAAACTGAATGTGGAATGATAGGGATCGCTGAAAATTTGCCCGGCTGCCAGTGAATTAGTTTTTTGTGTCCTCAGGGATAGACTGCCCTGTGAGAATTTGAACCTATCAGTTAGCTGTCAAATTTCATTTGACACCTCATCCAAAATTTAAAAGGGACTGCCATCAGAAGTTGGAGATGTTCTAGGAGGCAAGGAAAAGGCTATTTCTTTCCAGGCTGGCAGGATTGAAGCTGCCAAGTGCTTCTACCAAGGGCAATGAACTAGCAGCCATACCCTGAGCAAACTTCACAGAAAGTATGGCTTATGGCTTCCTAATGTAAGCAATTCTTTCTCAACCCCTGAACTCATTTTTCTCTTTTTATTTTAGACACAGGGTCTCTAGAGGCATAAAATCCCTAAGGGGACATTTAGTACAACTTGCAAAACTGCCTGTGAAGTGTCACCCGACAGAGGTTACAACTTGTAACTCCGAGGTTGCTTAGCTGCAATTGAGTTTTCTATTCTCTTCTTGTCTTCATGATTTTTTCATTTTCTTTTTTAAAAAATCTACCCAAAATATCTTGCATGCCCATGCCTTTTTGCAAAATGTGAGGTTTTCATTTATTTCTGATTAAGTGAATGAAGTGCATGGTAAAGTCCTTTCCGCACATCCTGCCAGGGTGTTCCTTGCTGGGAGTGTTTTCATGGTCAGAGGACTATTTGGTCCCTGAAGTTGACATTTTCTCCTGCCCCATGTCCCACACTCACCCTACTCTGGTTTACTGCTTTGAAAGGCTGATTTGAATGGGCGCTTCTACAATTTGGAAACTGCCCTGAGACAAGGACCCCTTGATGGATTCACGATTGACCTCTTGATTATCTGCGGCCATTCGAGGAAGATTAAAAGGGCATGACAGGAGAGGTGCGCTAGCTGCAATCAATCTGCTGCTCCTTCTCCCTCTTCCTTTCTCCTTCACACAGACTGATTCATCAAAGGACATTTGCAATGCCTCATTTCAGAGATCCTGGCTTCAAAGCCAGGCTTTATTTTACAAAGAGAAAAAATACTAAAGTCTCTTGCTAGATCCCTTCAGGGCCAAGGGTGAGAGGTTGGGAATCAGATTCTAATTGTTACTTCTGTGCTGACTCTGGAGGAAATAAAAAAAAAAGAAAGAAAGAAGAAAAAAAGTAAGCGCATATGTAAGGGCAATCACTTGAAAAGGATGAAGGAAAAACTATTCACTTTTGTCTTATGCCACCAGAATG
Source organism: Pedetes capensis (assembly GCA_007922755.1). NCBI lineage: Eukaryota > Metazoa > Chordata > Mammalia > Rodentia > Pedetidae > Pedetes > Pedetes capensis. The sequence continues at coordinate 41,176 of VMDO01013557.1, forward strand.
TCTTTGTGAGTTTCGCTAGGATAGTCATTGCTACCAAATCTGGATGCTTAGAGAATTATAGAGGACACACAAAGGTTTTAATTTAAATATTAGCTCCTTAGGTAAATGAAGCTAGGTTCCTGCCTTTGCAATCTAATTCACACAGGGCCAATTTCGTTCCTGTTCCATTATTTCGTGGAGTTTCTGTGATCACAAGTCTCCCTTTGAAGTTGGCTGGAACTCTGAGCACAGATAGATTCCCTGGGTCTGGGAGTGAAATGAGTAATAGATCTATAACCTTGCTGTTCCAAAGGCTTGTTCCCTCTCCCTCTCTCTTTCTCTGAGGTCCTCTCAGGTGTTCAGGAAATAGCTGAAATTTGTATAACCTCTGAAGTTTACTATCACAACATCTTGCTAAATAATAGACATTTCATTGAACAATACAACATATAGGCAAACTAGAAATTACACCAAAGTTTGATTTTATTTCAGATAATACTTTACACAGGTTAAAAACCCAAGAATCATAAAACTAAATAATCATAAACAATCTCCTGATATGTGGCTTTCTTAAGGAAGTAGATGGAGAAGTCACATGGCTGAATTTCTATGTTGGGGATAATCGTTCTAGCTGTCTGATTGTTGGTCCCTATTTATTCTTATCTCTGGCTTGGTGAGTAACGCCACAGCTAATTTTGTCATCAGCCACCATAGACACCTGGCCTCCACATCCCCACAGAAAGTTGAGGACTATGAAAGAGGGATGTGGGATTATAGTCAGAATGAAGTTAAAAAAATCATTGACCTACGATCTAGAATAGGGTAACCAACTGTCCCAGTTTGACTGGATCTGAGGGGCTCCCTGGAACTTCCAGTGTTAATTTTTGAGCAGCCCCGTGTGAACAGGGAGAATTTGTCACCCAGATCAGAAAATACAGAATCTAGAACCAACTTTCTTCGTTATGGACTCTTATCCCTTTTACCTGTATTGAGCACACAGGGCTAAATCAGAAGTTTTTAAATCGTTGATGAAAAGCCAAATCTGGTCCAGAAGTCTATTTTGTTTGGGCCACCAATTCCAGGAATCAAAAAAGTGTAATATTTTGCATATATCCTTCCTTCTGCTCCTTTAGTTTTGTCTTAAAGAGTAGTAAGATGAGGTAACGATGGGTCCTTGGGTACCAGCCAGCAGTGATCATCCACAGTGTACAAACCTCTCCTCACACACCATGGACACAGTACGCCTCCTCACTCCTTGACGTGAGCTGCCAGGTCCTGCAGGCATCTAAATGCACAGCTCCTGGCCTAGATCAGGGACGGGCAATCAATCTGCATGGGCCCCTAGCTCAGAGTAATGACCCTTGATGAAATGTCAGGAAGAAGATTGCTTCTGTGCCATTGATTCTCAAATGGACCAGATATTAATTCCATAGTGGCCTTAAAAAAAACCAAGAAATGCCCATCTTCTCCTTGACATTCTTCAGTGAGCCTTCATGAAGCTCAGAGAGTGTGGAAGGTCTCGTGTAGCTGTAAGTTTCTATAAACTAAACCTGGAAATTGCCTGTTTTTCACCTCTCATTGAAAATAAATGTCCTTTTAATCACTGAGATACTCCCTGCTTAAAGTATGTCAAAAGTGTAAGCCTAACCAGTTTACTCTGTAAATCAAGTGCTTCCTCCAATATGCTTTTCTGAATTGGGAAAAATGGGGCTCTTAGAGATCAATATGTGGCATTGTGCATGTTGTGATCAATTGGTGATTAAGTGAAAATGGTTTAGCTTAATTTGCTTTGAAAAGCTGTGCTTGTGCTGATAAAGTATAGAAGCGTTTCTGAGATGAGATACAAGTAACAGATGTTTAGTATAAAATATTGATAGCACAGAGCAGAGATAAGCTTTGTATTTAATTTGTCTTAATATTTCCATTGCTACAAATTCAACAGCTTTTATCTTACTGGGTAATTACAACTTTTTATCCCCCCTAGCATAAGATAAGATAGACTTTATTCAGTTTTCTGACACATTTAAACTCTTTATGCCCCCCTTCTGTCTGTTCTTTTTTCTTCCTCTAGGTACTTCTGTCTTTATTTTAATTTCAATTGCAATCTTTACTTCATAGATTAGAGAATTTGTTTGTAAAAGTTAACATTTTTCTTGCCTTGAGCTTTTAGGGTATCTAGACATGTTACCCCTGAAAATGAAGCTTACATTGGGATATAGGTAAGCTATTTGAGAAGGTCACAGAGTGCAGGTTCAAGAAAGAGAAGAATTTGACTTTTTTTTTTTTTAATGTGGCATTCAGGGAAACAGGGGTCTGTGTTCTGTGAAGTTATTTACAGACCCAGATTGTACACTGGGTTTTGCTCTTCTCATCTGACTTCCTTCAGTGCATGGCCAAGCTACTGCTCCATCGTCACCCTCTGGCATCAGGACTAAGTGAATAAGAAGTCCAGGGTCATCTACTTATAGTTAAGGAAGTGACTCAGGAGTTCCACATAGCAATTCCCATTTATCATCGCCTCTTAGTAAATATGTTCACATCTAACTAGAAGGGAATCGAGGTAATTATTTTACCAAAGAGGAAAAACTGGACTTCTTGTGGTATTGCAGCAAAGCAGATATTTTGAGAGGCCCTGCTAAAAATTCCAGAAGAGTTTCATGAAGTAATGTCATTATTGTGTTGCGGGGATCAGCATGAGGGATACCTACAAAGAACAAAAGAAAGAGGAACAGAAATTAAATATTAAGCTGAAGAAAGAAAGAAAGAAAGAAAGAAAAAAAGAAAGAAAAGAAAAGAAAGAAAGAAAGGACTATAAGTGGTAGGCACACATATTGGCTCTCCTTAGTAAACCTGCCTGTCTTAGATTTTCAGGGTGATGCAAGAATATACCAAGTCAATAACATCCCTGGGCTTATAGAATAAACCACCGACAGAGTAAGAACATGCGGGGTAAAAATCAGTTTGAACATTCAGACTTTTCACAGTTAACAGACAAATACGAGCTTCCATTCAGATATTCCCAAAAGCATCAGGAAATGATCACCAAGAGTGAAAGTTATCAGAAAAAGTGAACAGAAAGTTTAGTTCCCTCGGTACAGTTAGGAGACACAGCACATGAAATGATCACATATAAATGATTAAACAACAACTACAAAAAGTAATATGTAAACAAATGAAACATAGAATCACCAAGGTAAGAAACAATAACAAAAAAAAAGAGGGGCAGAAAGATTTGAAAAGAACTACAAATAGTTTAGAAGGGTACAAAATACAATTTTTATAATTACAAAAATCACTCAGGCAATATGTCAACAAAGTAATACAAATAACTTATAGAAGAATGGGATTTAGCTCAGTTGGTAGAGCGCTGCACTGCAGTCTCTGAGGTCCTGAGTTCAATTCCCAGAACCACAAAAATGGGAGAAGGGCCTGGCAATCCACTCCCAAGGCAATCCCGAGAAAACAATCTGCCACTGAAAACCCCAGTCGGATACAGACTGGCGGGCACCTAACAACAACTACACATAAGAATGAAGGTGGATTCTGAATAGAGACAGGAGGTAGTTATGGTGTACACTTCCTTTCCTGGGGCCTAAAGCAATTGCCTTTGGGGCCCACAACTTTGCATAATGTCTTAAGGAAACATTTTTTGTCCATCTTTAGTGTCCATTTTTCTAACCACAGTCCCTAGGGATCATTCAAGGAGGTCACCAATCTCCCTGCGGAGGCATTTCCTCATCTTAAAAAACTCAAACAAACAAAAAAGATTTAGCGACTCAGAAACAAACAAATAAATAAATGAAGGAACACTAACTGACAATTTTCACTTACTCCCCTAAGAAACAGTTTTCGAGCTTTGGAACCACATCTCCATTTCCAAAGAGCGTATTTGCTTTACATTTGCATAACTAAAAGGCTCAGTGAGATGGCTTTTGAAGAACAAAGGAGCATTCTGCCTAAAGAAGTACAGCATTGAAGTTTCTGACACTTGAGAGTTAGAAACCCTCAGCTGCTTTTTACTTTCACTCTTCTCCCACACCCACTGTAATTTATGTCCTTAACGATTTCAAAATTTCTAGGGTCAGTGGACACCGGGACATTTGACACACTGATCATACCTGCTTAGTAATTCTGTGCTCTTGTTTGCATGAAATCTAGTGAGTCAGAAACCATGGTTTAACTTGGGAGCATTCCCCTCACCCCATATTCTGTACTGTATGATGATGACCCTGACAAAAAGGGGCAATGTCAAGGGTGCATTTGTTTTCAAAGAGCAGTCAGGATATTATTCCTTGTACAATGTTTAGTAATTGCACTTGGAGCGGAACGTTGTTGACTCAGACGGGTGCTGTATCATCTTAAAATTCCCACTGAATGCTCAAATACGAATCGATGATCTTTCTGTAGCCCTTTGTATTTGAAGCATACCAAAATTGTTCTGTCAGTTTTCTTATTTAACCCTTGAGGACCTCTCTGTTGGAGTATTTATCATTCTTATATATAGAACAGGAAACTGAGGCTCAGTACACAGCTAATATATTTGAGGGCCGTGATAGATTTCTCATTCTTTTTCTTATAAAATTGATGTAATCTCCATTATACTGTGCTTTCTTTTCTCCTTATATACCTTTATATATAACATAAATTTTGAAAAATTGTGATTCAGAGTGCACAGGATGGGTTCTCAGTTCTTCAAAATCAATAAATGTTTGTGTATAAAGGGCAGTTGTATATGGGAAGTCAGGAAATCTAGTGGGTTATGTAAATCTTTGCAATTAACTAGCTGTGTGACATTGAGCCCGTCAAATAATTGTTCTAGGGTCCAGGTTACTCATATGCAATTTAGTGATTTTTTTTTCTATTTGTGTTTGAATGCATGCCTACTAATTGTTCTGTCAAACAAATTTCTGTGACCTTTATATCTTTATCTGTAAGATACAAATGACTATATTTTCAGTTCAAATCAAGTCATTTGTCTCAATTTACTAGTTTAAGAAGTTATATCAGTTTGTACAACTTACATCTCTGGACATACTTTTGCCAGCTATTAAAATAAACAAGTTATATCATATTCCTTAGATATTCTATGGGTCTTGGCATTCCTGACTATTTAAACTAAATGGGATCTGTCTATATCAAGAGAAGTTGTCCTTAAAATATATCACCATTGATATGTGAAACACCAATATTTAAAAAGTTCACTTCAGCCTAGAGGCCATGGCACATGCCTATAATCCCAGCAAATAGGGAGGTTGAAGCAGGAGCATTGTAAGTTTGAGGCCAGAGGCAGCCTATGCAACTTAGTGCATCCCTGTCTCCAAATTAAAAGGAGGTGAGGGATCTAGGTGTGCAGCTCAGTGGTAGAGCCCCTGCCTAACATGGTTCAACCACCCAGTACTAGGAAACAAAATTAATTGAACACCATATGAAGTATATGGGGCTGGGATTTAGCTCAGTTCGTAGAGCACTGTGCTGCAGTCTCTGAGGTCCCAAGTTCAATTCCCAGCACCGCAAAAATGGGAGAAGGGTCTGGCAATCCACTCCCACAGCAATCCCCAAAAAGTCAGCCATTGAAAACCCTATGAGTCAGATATTGACTCAACGGCACCTAAAAACAACAACAGTATTAATATGGGTCATTGGGAGAGATAAAGAAAATAATGAAGTCACATGGAGGCAACTGGCACTGTTGAGGAGATGAAGAAGTTTATAAAATGAGGTGTGTGTTCATTTTGTCACAAAATTTTCTAGATGGAACATCTTACATTCAGAACTTTTTCTTTTAAATAAATTTTCTTTAAAATAATTAGTTTTCTTCCTCTTATAAAATAGATGGAAAGGTCAAGAACATATTTTTCTGAATTCTAAATAAAATCTGAATTCCAACTTTAAAAATATTTGTTTTGTTTATATACTTCATGTTGTTGTTGTTGTTAGGTGCCATCAAGTCGGTATCTGACTCATAGAGATAAGGGGTATTCCTAAATTTATTTGCATGAAATTTCCAAATGATTCCTCATTGGTTCTACTTTGGTAAGAAATTCCATATGTGCAGTTTCAACTGAGTACAGCATGATTCTGTGGCAACCACCTTTGATATTGGCACTGAAGAATTGAGATGAGCTTTCAGCATTTCAAAAGGACACTCCTATGCCTCTGGAAACATGCCACACAACTTTCTTCTGCAAAATGGATAGCTGTCCATTAATTAGACATTATTATTAATGTCATGTTCAGCTGCATGCTAAAGGGCAGAGAATAGGACCGAGGGCAGGACTAATGACTTTGATGATATATGGACAGCTTTCATGAATTACTTAAAGAAAATTCTTCTCACCCTATTGCATACAGTAATTAAAAGATAATGAATAATTGTGAGAAAAGAAGGAACAAGCAAAAGGATTAGGTTTGTTTCTCCCTTCCCTGTTTCTTATTATTTTTCAACAGTAGTGAGAAATTTTTGGAAGGGAAACATACATTTTGAAGAGAGTGTCATGAAAAAAAATTTTGAAGACCTCCTCTCTACATTTCCTAGGAATCTTATTTAACTGTTTGTTCAGATATATTTCTTAACTCTAAAATCTAGCACATTACAGCTATGAAAAAGGAGAAACTATTTTGAGTATGATAATCTGAAAATATACAGATATTTGGCCACAAAATCAATGTTTTTCTAGTGCCATATGGTGCCAGAGCAGAGTTTTCAAAAATATATTCCAAAACATTCTAGCTCTTAGAAAAGCAAAAATGTTCTAGACTCAAAGTTCAAGTATTTAGATGTAGGTAAACATTTCTCATTCTGGAACATCTCAGGGTCTTAAGTGCATGATTGTGCATTATGAAGATCTAATGGGAATATTGTGCAACCTTACGTGAATCATGTTGTGTTCATCATGGAGCATCCAGTGAGACTCATCTTTAGAATACACATTCTTTCCCCCACTAAGTGATTCACACAACAGACATAAGCCACAGTCCTTAACTTGAGAAGAGTTTTCAGAGAATGGATACATTTAAATGGCTTCTCTTGGTTTGACCATGCTGGTATATCATATTCTGCAGTGCATTATAACTGCATTAAAAATCAACTCAAAGTATAAAGTCTTGTTAGGGAAAGAAAATAAAATGCAGAATTTTACATGATTGTGAAGTAGCAAACAATCTTTGAAATATAATACCTATCTAATCAAGTTTCCTAAAGGTAAAGAGACTAGCAAAGATTAGTCAATAAAACCTTCTATGTATTTGATTTTGTATAGACATGTACATAATGAAATATTTGACCAATCCAGTAAAATCAAGAAGTAGGTTGGTCTGCACATGAATAAGTATTTAGTTTAAATTAATTTAAGCAATATGTCAAGTAATTGATTGCCTTTAATATTCTCATAATAAATCAGCTGTCAAGCTTACACACTTCTAAGATTGCCTTAGTGAAAAGATAATAATGATTTGGGATTTATAGTTCATATGTATGCCTATAACTGTAGGGTATTAACAAGTTGAGAATGCTTGAAAATAGATGCCTCTCTTTGCATTCTTCCCCTCTCTAATCATATAATAACTCCTTATAAACTAGGAAATATAAACAAAGCAATAATAAAGCAATGACAGTTTTATTTGGGTGTAGGATGGATTTCCAAATAGGGAAATGCAGGCTTAGGTAGCCTGAACCAGTGTTCCACTGAAAGGCTCTGTTGGGCTTTTATCAAGTCCAGAGTGGAAAACTGACCAAGTAAGAGTAGCCATATATTTTGTAAACTATTTGGGATGTCCAAGACAAGAGGAAAAACTGGTTATTCTGGTACTTCTTAAACCATTGAAGGAGTTATTAGAATTTGGAAAATTGTTCTCCCTGATAGGTTCTGTTCCTGGCATAATGCCTACATGGTGTTTGTCTCCTTGTTAGTAATCTCCAAGGCCTCTCTCTCTCTCTTCATTCTGTTGCCATTTTGACTCTGATTATATCACCTTGAAATATATGCATGTGTGTGAGGGTGTGTAATTTATGCTTAAAATTTTAGGGTCATGTGGTGCCTTGAGAGGCTACTATAGGAAAGTTATGTGATCCTTCAAAAGAAAGAAAACATACAGTGTATCAGATACTTCAAAAATATATACTTAGCTTTTATGCAACCTAACACCTATCTTCTTACAAGAATTATCATCAAAATGCATTTTATTACTTCTACATGAACTTATATGAAATAAAATTTTAAAAATATCAGATTCCTTACTTCTAAAAGTACTCATAGTTTATATAGTTATTCATTTTTTGAAGGCAGATTGTATTTGCAGCAATTGAACTTCTCCCTGAACTGGAATTTACATATTGGGCCTTTCTTGTTCATGTGTGATACCTGAGTAAAAGTTGCCTGGGTCAACCAAGAATGAGTGATAGGAATGTAAGGCTTTTCTCAGCAAAGTGCCTGGAAGATGGCGCAGCTTTCAGCGACACATCACATGTGGTATTTCAGTCAATGACCTTCCCTCGAAATTGCACACACACACACACACACACACACACACACACACACGCATATATATATGTTGTGGGATTTTTGGGGCAGGAGTGAGGGGGAGGCTTCGGAGTTTAGGAGAGTGTGCTTTTAACTTAGTTCTCCATACAGCCTTCCTGAAGTTGGCATGTCTGAGCCAGCTGTGAACCCTTTGCCTTAAGCTTCCAGGGTATAACTGAGTGGTCTACAGCTATTACTGTGTAAGCCCTAAGACCATATTCCACACGTGTGTGTGTGTGTGTGTGTGTGTGTGTGTGTGTGTGTTGTTTTCAGGTGCCACTGAGTTGGATCCAACTCATTGTGACACTCATAGAGTTTTCAATGGCTGTTCCTGTGGAGGGGAGAGAGAGAAATTCCTTTTCTCATCTCTTGCCTTTAAAATTTGAAGCCTTTTATTTTCATTTCAAAGATTTATACTTCTGGCTTCATTAAGTAAAACTTTTGTTTCAAAGCAAGGTTTAGCTCAATGACTATAGAAAAAAGTTTTAAAATTCCCTTAATGAAGTAAAAATGCATTAGATTTTGGCTTCTTTCTTTTGCATCTGTAACTCAGAATTACCTTTTTCTATGTGACTTTTAAGGAACATGACCAAAATCTGTAGATGATTCAAATTAAACACTACTATTATGACCAAATAATTAAGAACACTTACCCTAATGATAGTAGTAAGTGTGGGATATCTATTTTATAATAATCTTATTGTGGCTGATAGGTGGAGAAATGGCAAAGAAAAATACCCCTTTTAAGTAAATGTCAGCAAGTTGCAGTTTACTTTATTGGTTAAACAGTACTGAGCTTGAAATGCTAGAGTGTAATAACTTGATCTCAAAGGGTGCACGCCTCACATTTTTAGTTTCTCTGCATAGAAAATACTTAAGGTCATGATTGCCAATTGAAAATTACAAAAACAAACTGCTGTTTCTCTGCAAACTTACTTTTACGCATCCTTTGCCAGAAAACTACAGTGTAGGGATAACAAAGACACAGGGATCTGTTAAATTATGCTGATTTTTGGTGGTTGTTTTGTTTCATGGAAGGTGTATGTATATTCTGAGAATAGAAAACTCACACACAGCATGTAACCTTTTCAACTTTCCGCAGATTAAAAAATACACTGCATTGCTTTATTGCATTTTCCTTCAACAGGGGACGGATTTCAGCTGATAAGGGCAAACCCGGGAGATTTACTCATGAAAACCAATTTATACGAGCATATGAATAGTATAACTATTCCCATAGCAAGTCTGGTACTCATCTAGAGAACTCTTGGGGACACAAGAGCAATCCTCAGTGCAACGTCAGTTTAGCCTATGTTTAAATATAATATAAAAGAGAATGAGGTTGGTCCTGGATATTACTAGTACTACTACTACTACCACCAATACTACTACTATTACTACTAGTACTACTATTTTCTCTCGGCTATCAAGTCAACCTGTGTGGTGGCCTGTGAACTCGTTCAGCATTCTCTCTGCAAAATCAAAGTGTGACAAGGTGTCAGCAGGGACAGATCAGGGGTAGAGACTGAATGGACCTGAATTAATAAAGGTCAGAATTGTCAACAGGAGGAGTGCCTGGTGGCATGTGAGGACTCGCTCCTAAGCAGCATTTGAAAAGCAAAAAGTAGATCGAGAGCTGAACCTGAGGCACCTGGACAGGTAGCAGATTGCCTGAGAGTATTTAAAATAAATACGTACTCTGAAATAATTTTAAGATGTTTCCCCATTTCTTCTCTTTTCCATCCTTCTCTTCAGAACATGTCAGGAGAATGAGGGAAATGGCAGTGTAGGGAGGAGGATAAATTTCCTTAATCCTCCTAGGGTTCCTGGCTAGGACTGAAGTAAAAACTGACTAACAGGAGAAAAATGTAACAAATTTATTTAATCCCAGTTTTATGTACTTTCAGAAATGAAGACCCATAGACCCAGCGACAGCTATCTATTTTTATGCACCAATTCAGTTAAGAGTGGACGGCCATATAGAGACATAGTTGGACATGCAGAATATTACCTGATGGTCATAGACTGAGAGGAGAAATCCAGCAAAGACTGTCCCAATTATTCTTGGTTTCTCTATGTGCTGTTCCTTCCTCCCAGATTCTGTTAGGCAGCTTTGCAGTACTGTAACCAAATGCCTGAGATAATCAACTTTCAATGAGGAAAGGTTTATTTTGGCTCACAGTTGGAGTTTCAGAGTTTTCAGTCCAGGCTTGCTTGGTCCCACTGCCTCTCGTCCTGTGGCAAGGCATTATGACGTGGTGGGAGCCTGTACTGGAACATGGCTGTGGGGATACAGAGAGAGAGAGGAAAAGGACGGATTGGCATCTCAATATCCCTCTCAAAGTCATGCCTGTGTGGCCTAAGTTCTTTTTACTAGGTCCTGTCTCCTAAAGGTTTCACTACTTCCTACTAGTAACAAACGTTGGTAACCAAGCCTTCAACACAAAGGCCTTTTGTGACATTTATCCCAACTACAGCACAGAAAAAGGGCCAGGCCCCTTCCAGAATGAGAGCAGTATGAATGAAGATAAGGAAAGCAGAAAGTTTCCTTTTGGCTGGCTCTTACACAGAAAAATGGAACAAGGCAAAAGAAATACTTCTAGGTTTTATGGGTGGATTTCATGAAGAGGATTTCTTTTTAATAGCTTGCCTTGGAGAAAAAAGAAGGGCATGGGAAGATTTCTGGACCCTTTGCCTCCACCTCAAAGTCTTCATCATGGCAAACCACCATGTTTGGAGTATGCTGTTCTGAGCTGCAGGAGCAGTTTGACTTTGTCTTCATAGAAAACTGTCTTTATGTCTGCTTTTAAGAAGAGACCACTGCATTCTTCCACCATTGTCTCACCTCTGTTTCTCCCAATTACCTTAATGATGTTTTTTTTTTAACAATTTATAGAAGTAAAGTGCGTTCCTTCCATGCTGCCTAACTTGACCATTGATTCCATTCTGCCTATACCATTATCTTATCATTTTCTCTAACTTCCATCTCTGATATAGAGTATCTAAGAAACTCAGAGAGAGTATTTTGTATTTCTTTTCTATGTCCCAGAGCGTTAGCTGAATCTACACAGATCCTCAGTACAGAGGACATACTTTTACCTTAGTTAATGATGAAAGAATTTTAAATCACTTATATTTCAGTGAGAGGGGGGAATATTTTTCAGCCCTTCAAAGGTACACTTCAAAGTCATAAAAAGGTCAGTGTTGTTTTAAAATAAATAAAATCATCTAGTATTTGTACAGAAATAATGAAAATGCATGACACAAGATTTTCTGGAATATTTGGATTTCTTGATAAAATGTTCTTATTGGAGCAATATTTGATAGATTACTTATATGTTGATCTTTTAAAAGCAGGATCTAAATTATCTGGGAAGGGGACATTTATTTCTGTTTCCAAATGCTGGTAGGCTTTACATTGAGTGTGTGTGTGTGTGTGTACTTGCACGTATGTGTGTGCCTGTGTTGCCGTCTGTCAGCTGCTTCATGATATCTGATCAACTTCTAAATTTTTTGAACTAAAAACAAAAATAACTATGTTGTTGTTGTTAGGTGCAGTCGAGTTGAGTCCAACTCATGGCAATCCTGTGTACAACAGAAGGAAATACTACCTGATGCTCTCTAACAGTGCTTCTCTGCTACTCATGATTTTCAATGGCTGATTGATTCTGCAGTGAACTACTGGGTCTTTCTCCCAAGCTTATGCCACCTGGTATTTCCAAGTTGTCTCCTATCCAAGTACTAATCAGGCCCAACCCTGCTTATCTTATGAGATCTGGAAGATTGGATGCCAGGCAGGTATTTGGGAAGTATATTGAGATAGCCTCTTGCAGCTGCACCACTGTGGCATATAACCCTGTCAGATTTCAGAAGCTAAGCAGGGTGGAACCTGGTTAGTACTTGGATGGAAGACTACTTGGGAATACCAGGAGCCGTAGGCTTGGGAGAAGTACCTGGCAGCCCACTTCCAAAAAAACAATCAGCCATTGAAAACCCTATGAATAGCAGAGAAGCACTGACAATAGTGTTTTGCCTGTTATGCATAAAGTCACTAAGAGTCAGACACTTACTTGAGGGCACCTAAAAACAACAATAACAACATTGATATAACCACATTTTCATTTTATATCTCATATTGCCCTGAAAATATTTAACATAGAAGTAAATTAATGCCTTCAATCTGCATATTATTTACCTTTTCTCTTGTAAATGACTGTTAGCCAAGTATCTGCAAGAAGATACATGGGGAGGGCACCAAAAATATGATCAACATTGTTGCTGTTAGGTGCTGTCGAGGTGGTGTCCTACTCGTAAGGACCTATGTACAACAGGGCAAAACACTATTGTCAGTGCTTCTCTGCTATTCATAGGACTTTCAATGGCTAATGGTTTCTTGAGAGTAGGTTGCCAGGTCCTTCTTCCAATCCTACAGCACTTGGTGTTCCCACGCAGTCTCCCATCCAAGTACTAACCAGGCTCGACCCTTCTTAGCTTCCAAGATCACATGGGATCCAATGGCACAGTGGTGGGGCTACAGACTACATTCTCTTTATTTTCTAACTATTAAAGAAAGTATGTTCATTAGAAGAAAATATGAGCTACAATTTGTTCAGTACCTGTTTACCAGATTGATATAATGCTGTAGCCCTATCCAAGTCTCTTTTACTCTCAGGGCTTTTATTTCTGTTTACAGCATTCTAGTAAAAGTAAGAGAATCGCCTTTCACTGCCATTTGAAGAACATCATTATTTCGTAAGACAAAACATTCTAAAGTATCACCCCAGTGACTTGAAATAAAATTTCAGTCCAAAAAATCCTCTTTATAATTTTCTTTTTTAGCATATTAATGCCTCGTAGTATGAAAATGTTAAAACACTGTATCTCCCCGGGCTTCCCTTTTAAGCTTTTATCTTATAGGTAATCATTATCTGAAGTAAAATTGGTTAAGTGATTTTTGAAAATGGCATAGGCTGTACTTTCTTTCTCTCATAAGCACTTTTTCAAAGTTTGTCCCTTCTCGTAAAGTCAGATAATATAATTAGTAACCAGTTGCCATGTGATCTGGTTTCAAAGGGAATAATGGGTAAGCAACTCAGTTACATTCTTTGTGAAATACTAAAGAACACTCAAATGCCCCAATAGTTATAGATACTGAAAAATGCAAAAATTTCTACAATACAAAATCTTTTCTGCTCTAACAGTGATAAATGAAGTGTATTAAGTGGAAAAAGAACACTAAAAATTACCTATAATAATTCCTTTTCTAAAATAAGATTTTTTTCTTGATAAATAATAGATTTCAATGAAGAATACAATGAAAATCTGAGGAAAGAAAATAACACTCATGATTTTATCAATGTCAACATTATCTCCTATTAACTAATTCTAATTATTTTATTTCAACACACACGCAAATGTGTGCGAATATAAATATCACATTGTATTTTCGAAGATTGCAGATGTTAGTGGCTTTGCAGTAGTTGGCTTTTACTTTCAAAATATCATGTGAGTATTTTAAATTTATGTCTATTTTGCTATTGTAATGTTCTGACTTTTTTCTCTAAAGTAGTATCTATGTGCTTAATTTTGCTAGTTTTTTAAGTCATTAGAGTAGGCTCATTGCTTAAAGGTGAAATTGTAAGATGAAAGTCTCTTATATTCTTATGGTTTTTGATAGATATTGGCATGTTACACACCAGAAAGATTAACCCAAGTCCTACTGACCCAGCAGTTTATAATCCTGTCCCATTGATTATATCCATATCTATTTTGATTTATTTACTTTTACTGTTTATTTTATCTGTCATTTATATTTCTTTTGTGAATTACTTGTATCCATTTTTTCTGTTATAGTGGTTATTGTTTTCCCATCAAAGAATCATACTGTGATCTTTAAGTGTTTTATGATTTCTTTCTCTGTTTTTGTAATTTTGTTCCAATTAACTTATTAAATTTAAAGAAGTTATGCTTTTTACTATCCCTGAGTTAGGAGTATAAGCAGGGGTCCCCAACCCTCAAGTTGCAGACAGGTGAGCAGCAGGCTATCAAGCGAAGCTTTATCTGTATTTACACAATATATGTAATATGCTGGGATCATCCCGGAGTCAAATGATCCCATGTCCTGTCCGTGGAAAAATTGTCTTCCAAGAAACCAGTCCCTGATGCCAAAAATGTTTTGGACCACTGGAAAGAGCTGTTCTTTAAAATTTTTACAGAATTAGCTCTCCGTAATGTCTCTTTGCCACAGCCATACCATGGGGGTGTTTGATTCTGTCAGATCTCGGAAGCTAAGGAAGGTTGGGCCTGGTTAGTATGTGGATGGGAGACTGCCCGGGAATACAAGGTGCTGTAGGCTTGGGAGATGAACCCAGCAACCCACTCCCCCAAAACAATCAACCATTGAAAATCCTATGAATTGCACAGAAGCACTGACAGTGGTGTTTCACCTGTTGTATGTACGGTTGCTATGAGTTGGACACCGACTCGATGGCACCTAACAACAACAACAAGTTTTCTTTAGACATAGTGAGTGTGTATATAATGTGTTGTGTGTGTATACACAAAGATAGAGTTATAGAAACAGAACATTTTCAGATCTCCTTTCCTCCTACCGTTTTACTCTCTTGTTCTTTCTCTCTCTTTTTTTTTACCATACTGTTAAGAGAAAACCAAAAAAAAAAAAAAAAAGGAACTGCATGAAAGATGTTAATTTTGTGCATAATTTTTAATAAGCTTTTGTTATATTTATTACAAACTTGCATTTAGTAGAAGTATGGAAAACAGCCGTAAATGTATCATATTGAAGTTGCTTACACAAAGAAAAGATAAAAGAAGAGAAATTAGAAAGGTATTAATTTGTCTAATCCAAAACATGAATATGAAATTAGATAAAGTGTAGAATAATCTTTTTAAACTTAGTAGCTTGTTTTTATTAAGGAATATTACTAGCATTAGCTAATACACAAAAATAGTAGGACAGATTGACCCACACAGGTTTAAAAACTAAAAAATAAGAAAATATATACAGTGAAATGTAGAAATGAAATTGATGTTTGTAATATACAATTTAAAATAGTGATAAAGCTAACATATAACTACATATTTTACTCTCTTCAATTTGCATAAGAGATTCAGAATAATCAATATTTCAGTTTTATATCAACACTCAAAAAGAGTTGTTTCCAATTGACAAAATATCCAAAAACTACAATAAAACTGGAATTAATAATTAATCAATTTATTTACATTGTTTTTTCTCCCATTCCACTCCCAATATTGTGATAGCTAGATACTACTTAGATTCTAATTATTCAGTTGGAAGACACCAAAAAATCTCCAATTTTCTCTTTTTATAATAAGGAAACAGAAACACTGTATGCATGATTTGCTTAAAGCCACATTGCAAGTTAATAGAGCACTTTAGAGAAAAAATAAAGTTTGACAAAGGACTCAAAAATTTCTTCTTCAATTTGAGGGAAATGACATTTCTGCAACAACTTAAATGGAAAATTTTCTTACACTAAGTTCTTAACATAAAAAAAAATATGGGCTGGGGGCGAAAATGAAGAGGATTTAAAACATTCACTGATGAAGATCAAAGATCATAGCCTTCAATATGGGTTATGACTAAACATCCACAAAACAAAAATCCTTAGGACTGGGTCAGCACGCAACTTCACATTAAATGGAGAAAAGATTGAGGTTGTCCAAGATTTTACTTTGCTTGGCTCTATAATCAACACCCGTGGAAGCAGCAGTCAAGAAATCCAAAGTCGCATTGCTATAGGAAAAGCCATGGCAAAAGATCTCTTTAGAGTATTGAAAAGCAAAGACGTCACATTGAAGACGAAGGTGCGTCTGACTCATGCCATGGTATTTTCAGTGGCACCATATGGTTGTGAAAGCTGGACATTGAACAAGAGAGACAGAAAGAGAATTGATGCTTTTGAATTGTGGTGCTGGAGACGTCTATTGAATATACCATGGACTGCCAAAAGAACCAACAGATCTGTCCTAGAAGAGGTACAACCAGAGTGCTCCTTGGAAGCAAAAATGGCCAAACTGCGTCTTACATATTTCGGACATGTA
>VMDO01013558.1:0-57764 GCA_007922755.1 Pedetes capensis
GAACATAAACTAAATGTGATATTAAGGAATTTGGTGTTTGGAGTATGTAATATTATACATCTGTTTAAAAAATAGAGTCATCACATTTTAGGAATATGTTTAGGAATCAAAAATTTTGCAGATGAAATATCTCTATAATTGGTTTCAAAATAATATTAGGATGGAGAAGATGAGGTTATAGAGAAGGCAGGATTGGGCCCAATGAAGTTAAATAATGAATAGTGGATCTTCATAGTGCTATTATATTACATTTAATTTTTTGCTAATATGTTACATTAAATTTTATATATATATATATATATATATATATATATACTTAAAACTTTCTAAAATAATTTTTATATTAAAGCCTGCAAAGTGTTTGGATCATGCAACATAGGATATCAACAGTGAAAGAGGAGAACAATTAGTGGACTCACAGTTTTCCAAAGAAGAGATAAAGAGCTCAGGTGAAAGAGGTTGAGTCAGCAAGATGCAGATGGATATGTGGTTGAAGTTAACAGCTAACTCTGTTGTGCTGGATGTAAGTAGTGAAGATGAGAGTGGGAGCAAGGGTGACCTGTAGGGTTCTGTAAATGGTGATACCATTTATGGTGAAGGAATATCTATTGGGGGGGGGGCAAATGCCAGAAGCACAACTACGAGTCTCAAGGATCCACTGAAGGCAGAGTTTCTGGAGGCAGGATTACAGAGGTTGAGTCTTGGCATCAGAGAGCCTATGTGATTCTGGAGAGAGATGCTGAGTGCATTGACACAAATGCCAAAATCTAGAATGGAGAGAAGACGGGGGACCTAGCCCTTATTGAGGAAGAGAAATCAACATGACTTAATTGGAGGTAGGGAGGTATGGAGGAAAAGCCCAGAGCTCCTTCAGGATTGCAAGGAGGGTATGGTACCTATCAGGGCAAACCAAATTTTGAAGGAAAACATGGGCAGTCAGTTTTGATTTTGAGACACCATTTGTACAGATTTCCTTTATAATTAGAAAAATGAATCTGAAGCTTAAGGGTAAGATGTGTACAAGAGCCCATTGTGCACCAAATTTATAAGAGAAGGGAGAAAAGGGCTAGAGATGGAGGATTGGGAAATACCAACATGTTTAGTACAGGCTGAGGACATGGGAATGCGGAGAAAGACTGAAAAGTGACTGGAGAGAGTAATGCCGTAAAAATAAGACAGCAAAGAGCTGTAAGGAGCAGAGCATTATTATTCTTGTTAGGTTCTATAGGGGCATATGACAAGATTTGGATTGGAAAGCAGCCATCAGATTTGGCAATTAAGAAGCCATTGTCAAGTTGCAGCATGATGACAGTCACTGGAAGGTAGGACTGGGTTGGATGATGCAGTTCAGAAAATAGGAATGAGGAGATCTAATCTTGACATAAATTGGATGAAAACCAAATAGAAATTAGAAATGAGAATGAAACTCACCTATTTGGACTCTTAGAGATTTTTCTCTATTGCAATTAATAATCAGGAATTCTATTTCAATTTTCCTCCTCAAACTGAGTTAGGCATGTGGAGCCTTTGTGTTACAAATCGCATATGAGTATAGCTGAGATTATGTTTGAAAGAAACCTGTAGCTAGAACTTTGTAATGGAAAAGTTATCTCTAACTATTACATTTACCAGTGTATTAGTTGCTGAAAGAAAGGCCTGACATGAATATAATATTCTATGGGCAGAAAATAATAGATACTTGAGTCATATGATAGACCTGCTTTTTGGCAACAACAAATTTATTTTGATTTGATACCTTGATTGTTGTTGTTAGGTGCTGTCTAGTCCTACCCAACTCATAGCAACACTCATAGCGCTTTCAATGGCTGTTTGTTTCGGGAGTGCCTCAGGAGTGTATTGCCATGTCCTCCTCCCATTGTTGTGGTGCTAGAAATCAAACTTGGGACCTCAGAGACTGCAGAGCAGCGCGCTACCAACTAAGCTAAATCCCAGCCCAATACCTTGATCAGGAACCACTTAATAAAATGGAGAAAATAAATAAGAAAATCCAAAACAATATTTTCACACAAAATGAAATCCCAGTGCCTCATACAGAGCTTGTTTTGGGGAATGAATAAATGGTTAAATCTGTGATTACATGTATCAGATAAAACTTTTTGGATGTATTAGTTCTAGTCATAGAAAATTCTGTGCAAAGTTTGATCAAGTGGTTTAAGACATTTTGTAATTGACTCATGTAAAAGCTCTCTCTGGCCAACAGATCTCATTGAATAAAACTAAGTTGCTATTATTTGTGTGCTTTTAAATTTTTTGCCCATATTTTAAAAATTTCCAGAATTTCTATTTTGTCTGATACAAAGCGGCAGTTTGTTCAATTAGACAATATATTGGCCGATACGTAAATTAACTGATTGATTAGTTAATTGGTTTGCTGTGGTGTAGAAATTGTGTGATGGGAATATAGGCTAATACAAAAGTTACTTGACAGTTCTCCCCAAATCTAGAAATCGCATCTTTGTAAACACTCTTGATTTGAGGGAAAGTCCTGAAATTTTGATGTTACGGGTATAAATTTTCAGTGGAGAGAGTTTGGCCTTCTTACCTTCTTGGGTAAGCCTTGGTTAAAAGTTGAAGCTTGATAATGGAAGGGAAATTACCTCCTAATGCTAAAAGTATCATGGGTTACTCTCATTTTCTTAGAGCTTATAGAAAAATCATTCTCAAGGCATTTGTATTTCAGGTTCCTATTCTCAAGAGTGTAGGCAGTAACCTTGGATCTTGATCTTCTCTATACACTGGTACTGACCTGATTTGTGGGGTTGGAAGAGGTTTGATGACATGTATGAACATCTATCTGCCATTGTATTTCATTTCATGAAAAGAGAATTGTTCAGGACCTGCCCAAATTGGAATAAAAAAAAATTAACAGTAATAAGAAAAACAGGTTAAGTGTTCCTTACTTTTGTGCAGTCTTTGACCATGAGATGTAATCAAATTTTAGGCTTTGTCAAGGCAGGCTGCAAAAATCCCTCTTGCCACATCATATTGCAGATATTGCTTTCCATGTTATCCATGAGAACAGCCCATTGGATCAGAAAAAAATAATATCACATAAGTGTGATGATTCCTTTATATAGCAGAACATGGGGCACAAGCTTGTTGATGGCTAGAATCTGAGTACCCTTTTAGTTCTCTCTTTTTTGTATGGACAAATCTTTTTGGTGTCTCCAAAGGCTTATTTTATGTTGTTTTCTGCTGTTTCTGCCTTTACTTATTCGGGGAGTCACTTATGGAAAGAGTTACTTGGTTGAGTTGATTTAATTCATATCATATAAAAATTCTTTTTGTACTTATATCAAATTTATTCTATTATTCACAATAATATTTTACCCTTCTTGTAACAGCAAAATGACAAGGGATATTTTTGGACAGACTGTAGTTCCTATGAAAAAGAACTAGGAAAAAAATGCTCTTTTTCAGAAAAATATCACGGTACAAGCATTGCTATTTCAGAGCCATAAATCACTCAGGAGAACATTTAGTTTAACCCCCTACAGGGGGAAATTTGAGATTGAAGAGGTGAAATAACTTGAAAATATATAAAAAAGTATCATTTGCCTAAATGAAACTAATCATATAATACTAAATTAAATGTTAACTCTTTATTTTAAAAATAAAAAATTAGCACCATATTTAAAAGTCATCTTGAGAAAAATTACAGCTGCTTACAGGATAAAGCATTTTGGAGTAAAATAAATTGTAACCATTCAAAATTTGTTAATAATCAATAACGATAATGTCTTAATTATATTAGACAGGATTTTTCTATACACTAAAGAGGTCAATTCGAAAGACATGAATCTTCCACTCCCCCACCCCTTAATATAAGGTTCCCATACATTAAAAAATTGAATTCAATCAATATATTTAAAATTCTTTTTGTTTAATGACATTTTTTCATAAAACCCTCTAGGACTCATTTGCAAATCTGCTTTGAAGTTAATTTCATGCAGATCTTCCTGATTTGTACTTGTGGTGAATTATTGTTAAGCTAAAAAAAAAAATCTGAAAAACTCAAATCTTCAAAACTTACCATTTATTTCATCTTTTGTTTAAATTGGTTTACTTTACACCATGCAAGTGATACCAAGTGCTTCAAGTCTCTAATAAATTAAACAGACATGATAAAATCTTGCTGTGAATTAATGTAGGCTACAGCAGAATTGCTGCTTAATAATCCAGGTGTCTTCACCCAGGAACACTTATTAAGATACCTATCACCTCATTAAAATGTCCCTACCAGTAAAAACCTCTTCTTGAGCATTCTTTCCCTTTTAAACTATAATTTGAATAATTGGGGGAGGGTATTCCATTATGTAAATGATTTTTGGCGCTGGAGTCAGAGTTTGCTTAATTACGGAATAGGTCAGCTTGCATTTCCTCGTTACTATTTGAAGTTTTAGTGGAAACCACTTTGTGGCACAAATGGCAGACTTCTGTCTTGTACCATTGGCTTAATTCCTTGTGTTCATGCTATCAGGTTTGCTTTGAACTAGGAAGTATATTTGTCATTGACAAGCACGGTTTACTTCCAGCAGGTAAAGTGGTTGGTTGTTATTGTTAGGGGCCCTCAAGTTGGGTCCCACTTAGCAACCTCATAGGGTTTTACTCAGTGACCTCATAGGGTTTTCAATTGATGGTTGTTTGGGGATTGCTTAGGGAATGGATTAAGGCATCCTTCTCCCTCCCATTTTTGTCGTGCTGGGGATTGAACCCAGGTCCTTAGGGAGTGCAACACAGCACTTTACCAATTGAGCTGAACCGGAACTCCCACTAGGTAAGGTAGAACTTCTTTTATGTCTTAAAATTATCACAGCAATTTGAAGGTATGTATCTTTCCAGGGAAAGACAGATGACAATTCTGACGTGTCTCATTTGTAGAAATATAGTAAAATTTAGTGGCTAAATACGTAAACTGGGGCTAGAGTTTAGCTTGGTAGGTAGAGTGCTCCTCTGCACTCTCGGAAGGCCCTAGGTTCCATCCTGAGCGCCACAAAAACAGAAGGACCTGGCAGCTCACTCTTGAAGCAATCCCAAAACAATCAGCCATTGAAAACCCACCCTATGAATAGCAGAGAATCCCTGGCATAGTGCCAGGCATGGCACAGTGTCGGTAGTGTTTCATGTTATTGTACAAAGGATCGCTATTAGTGAGACTTGACTCAACAGCACCTAACAACAACAACAACAAAATATTTAAACTGGTCATCTTGGAAGAGGAAGTCATTGTACAATAGAATGTAAAATGCCTTACACAGCACGCATACTCTTTTCAGATGGTGCGTTAGCCACATGAAGTGTGTCTAATGAGCATTTTAGCTTCTTACTTAGAAAATACACTCAACTCTCAGTTATAGGCTTTTGGAGTCTCTCGTTCATGGATTATCTGAAACAAAATGTTAATCCCAGCCATGATTCCAAGTGAATTCCTTTGCTCAGGAACAGTAATTCATTTTTAATATTAGCCTTAGGGGTGGAAACATGATTAGAAATGCAGAATAATGCTTTCATTCGAAACCAATTAAAACAACTTCTGGATTTTCCAACATGATGGGGAATTCATAGCCCTGCACTTTTCCATTAAGATAGATTGAGTCTGATGTATTGAAAGATGATTTAAAACTTAGTCATTAAAATAATTTTCAAGAAAACATTTCATTTTAGTTTACACTGATGTAAGAAAGTGCTTATTTTGATGTCCTTAGGAAAATATGAAATTGTGAAACATCCCAGTAAGATAAAATTTCAGTTTCTGGTTTTGATCAGTTCCAAAGGTGGTGTTTTACATAAACTTTGCCACATTTGCTGTAAGCTAGTCATTCATTACCCTTCAAGAAAGGATCATTTTACAGAACAGAGAGAAACTATCACTTAACACAAGTTCTTTATTTGTGGCAGTGTTATCTAATCTGGTACATTTTATATCAGACGGGGAGAAAACAGTTGAATATAGTCAGAGGCATTTTCATAAATTTGTATTATATGTACTAGATCCATTTGCTTTACTTTTAAAACATCTTTGTGTTTGAAACCAAAGATTAAATGTTATTACCCACTGAATAACTACACAGCTTATTATTTTGATATGAATGGGTTTATTAATGATGAAATAAAACCTGATATATAAAAAGACTTTAATGGATTCTGCGTTTGCAGTGTGAGCGCGTTTTAGGCAGTATGCTCCAGTGAGTTAGAAGGGCCTTGCGTTGTTGAAAGTCAAAGAAGAGCTTTTCCTCCACTGTGGAGCAGGCTTCTGCGTGAGGAACATGGGAAGGAAGCCTGTCAGATGTACTTTAAAACGAAATAAAAAGAATCCAGTCTAACATAGTATTCACCTAGGGCTCACCTCTGAACTGACCTTTCCTCGCAGCTGTTTTTTTTTTCTTAAGACGGTTGACATACTGAGTCTGGATAAATAGGCAAATAAATAGATGGATTTTAAAAGGTCAATAAAAAACGCTGCAATGCAAGTTATTAAGAAAAAATAAAACAAGGAAATAGTTTTTAAGTCCAGAAGTCTAGAAAAGATTTTTTTTAATTATTCTGTTAGAAATCTTAGGCTCCTTGCTGTCTCACTGTTTCCAAGGCAATAGAGCAATACAGTGTGGATTCAAGCAAGGGCTTTCTTCTCCTACTGTCTTTTACTGTTTCTGCATGCAATGTGTTTAAATTCATAGAAAGATTTCTTGGATGTTAAGAAAGGTCAGTTGAGGGTAAGCTATGTCAGAAAGGTGTAGAGGAGATTTGCCACCCTACCAGGTCCCAAATATGTGTTTGGGCTGTCAGTCCAGGGTTGTGCAGGCTTTTGATGGAGAGTCTGCAGAACATTCTTTAGAAGCTCAGCTAAGTTTTAACAATCAGGATGGAATAGTGCTCTGTTTCCACCATCTTGGATATTTTAAAAGGTGTCTTCCTTGATTTCCAATGGCACAGAAAAGAAAATAATCTCTTCCTATGAGTAATGCATAGTATGCAGAACTCATTTTGATCTACATAGACATCAGTGCTGACAATGAATGGTCATCCTTGTTTTAGCTGCTGAGTCTTTAAGATAATTATGGCAAGACATGGCACACGATTGTACCCACAGACCTTTGATCTTAGGCTAGCTTTCTCATTTCCAAAGGGCCTGTATTTTGGAGTCTTCCCCAACTTTATCCTTGGAGCCAACCTGGAAGCTCTGAAATGGTACACTCAAATCCCAGACACTCTGTGGTCAGGCTGATCAAATATATGCACTTAATGTGATTTTTGCTAAAGTGCAAGAATAGCCAGACAGGAGATACATCTTAGAGAATTCAATTTGGTCAATTCAATAGTAGAAGAGAATGTGTGTACCATTTTCCAATATTAATCTGTCAAAATTGCTAAGTAAATAGAAACTGGTTCCTTTGGAACTATGTCTTTGTCTTTTTCCTTGGAAGTAAGCTGTTTTATTGGATCTGGTTATCTGGTGAAAAGGCTAAAGCATGTCATTGGCTGATAGTAAAACAATGCAGAAAAATAAAAAGAAACTTTTCAAATCAGCAATATCATATCCTAGGTCTAACCACTAATAATATTTAAGTGATGGTATGCATTTGTCCAGAGGAATGCATTTTTCCAAGCATTTGGGTGTATATATGTATGTATGTATATATATATATATATATGTATATATACACATACATATACATACATATATATACAAATATATATACATATAGGAGTATAGGTCCATGATATAGTGAACTTTATGTAATAAGAATTGCTTATTTATACAGAATTATGTATTTCATTTTAAACCTCATGTTATATCATGCTTCTTTTTTAAGTAAATAAAATTTTCCAAACCATCATTTAATGCCTCTGTAGTACATATTCTGTTGAATGCATTTTAATCCATTTACCCATTCTCCTGCTACTGATGTGTCCCAATTTTACAAATACAAACAAATACAATTGAATTTTGAGTAGTATTCTCGCAATGCTTCCCCATACATATTTTCATTTCGTGTGATGTTATTCCCCCATTTCCCAGAATGGCCAGGCCTGCTGCTCTGTACATTTCAGGATCCCAGATAGAGGCATATATCCCAAAGGCATTTCCCAGCTCATAGCCGAAAAAGACATCTCTCTGAAATCTGAGAAAATATTTTAATGTAAGTCTTTCCAATCTAAGAAGAAGATCTTTTAAAATTAATTTTGGAGAGCATATTTAAGTTTTTTGCCTCTTTGACTATTCCTTCATTTATGGTTGTGATGCACTCACAGGCCAAACAAAAGTCCATGAAGAACGAAGTTACTATTTCTTTCTGTTCATCCGTCCTTCTATCTTCCACTCCCCTACCATGAATTTCATGAAAATATTTCGATGCATATCTTCCACAATTTTGCTGTAGACTTGTTTGTGTAAATAATTAAATAAGGCTCCTCTCCACTCTGGCCCACCCCCAAATTGGGTGTTTTATTCAGACAAGTCTGTAATATAGTCCCCCTTCCACTGAGAGGAAACCATAAAGGTAAATGTGCATACCTAGTTCATGTAAACCAGCATGCTGCAGTGAGGTTGGATTTTTCTGCCATTTTAGTTCCCAAGACTCTTTTTTTTTTTTAATCCTATACCAGGGGTTGAAACCAGAGCCTCATGCTTGCATGCTTTGCAAGTGCTGCACCACTGAGCTGCACCCCAGACCACTTTTTTACTTTTTGAGACAGGGTCTCGCTTAATTACACAGACTGCCTCTAGTCTTGAACTTGCGATCCTCTGCCTCTGCCTCCTGAGTCACTGGGATTACATGTGTGCACCACCACACCCGATCCCATAGCTTTTGATGTGCTCCACTCCCACCAGAGAGCACCTACTTCTCCCTGAAGGCATGAGCTCCAACTGCCAGAGCTTGCTCTCTATTCTCTTAGGGAAGCCTGACAGGAAGGACGGACAGGTGCAGGGGTCTTTCCTGGACAACACTGAATGTGGCTGGAGCCATCTCCAAAGCATGCCTATGTGAGTGACCCAGAATTACCCATCCTGGGATGTTGCTGGAGGTGCCCAGCTGACCTCCCTTCCTTCTCTGCTCTTCCCCCTCCCCTACCTGGTCATCCAGGTAACACTTCAGAATCAAATCACCTTTACAGGAATCCCTTTTCGGGGTCTATTTCTGCAGTGCCTGATCCCAGACACATTATGTATGTCATAATTTTCTTTCCTTTAATGGGCTTGTTGTTGTTGTTGTTGTTGTTGTATCAGGTGCTGTCCAATTGGGTCCAATTCATAGCAACTCTTGGGGTTTTCAATAGATGATTGTTTCAGGATTGCTGGGGGAGTGGATTGCCACATCCTTCTCTCATTTTTGTCACACTGGGGGTTGAATCCAGGGCCTCAGTCAATGTGGAGCAGTGCTGCTCTACCATCTGAACTAAGTCTTAGCCCCAATGGGCCTTTTAATAGTTTGTATTTTTGGCTCTCGCAGCCTTTCCTCCAAGCTTGAACATATGTGTGCATCTGTTTGTCTTTGTCTTAGAATAAATTCTTCCTAACAATGAGATTGTTTATTAAAAGTGGATGTTGTTTTTAAATTCACAAGATCTGAATGAGTTGGTAATTCACACTTCTTCCAGCAATGGATGAGGGTCCTTGAGTGTTTTCCTTCTCTTATAATCTGAACAGCACTAGGATTGCCAATTTTCTTCTTTCTTTCCTTCCTTCCTGCCTTCCTACCCTCCTTCCTTCTTTTCTCTTTCTTTCTTTCTCTTCCTTCTTTCTTTTGTCTTTCTGTCTTTCTGTCTTTCTTTTTTCTTTCTTCTGGTAAGTACACATTCTATCACTGAACCACACCTCCAGCCCTCTTATAATTTTTCCTTAATATGAAATGACAAAAATGATCTTAGTTAACATTTCCATTTCCCTGATTGCTAGAAGAGTCTTGTCTCCTTTCATATGTGAATTTTGTTGGTGAGTGCTCAGTTTTGCGCTTTGCAATATCTTTGTGAGTTGGCAATTAATTTCATTTGCTTATTTTTCTATAGGTGGGTTGCCTTTTAACAGTTTCTGGGATATGTTGTATTGGGATATCTTAACTCTGTGTCTGAATGTGGTTTTTATTTGTTTGGCATTTGTTTCAAATATTATCTAAGAAGAGAGGCCGATAGAAATATTAAAGGTGTTTCTGAAGAACCCTTCAATACTTGGGAACCGTGCCTGCCTGTTGGGTTCATGGCATATTGATGTACACATTTGTGAATCATATGCATCATTCTTATTTGGGTCAATGTGAACAACTAGAGTGAATGCAGACAGTCCTATTTATAGGAATATGCTTTAGGGATTCCCACAACAAAGCTTTTAGCATTGGTCCTGCAGGCTGTCCCACTTACAGCTCTGTGCACCACATCGAAAAATGAAAGGAGGAAATGGATCAGAGACCTGGCTGCCCAAGTGTGTGGTTATCAGGCACTTGTAAGAAAATGAGCTTCCACCCGAAAGTGTGAGAGGCTCAGCTCTGGTGTGCCCTCCAAAGAAGCTCATTCCCACCCTTCCAAAGAGATGTGAGCTCCAGAGTTCAATTTTAGGCTTGAGTCATCTGTTATAGTTTATATTCATTAAATGACCAGAAGCACATGTGAACACATATGCACACACACACACACACACGAACATACAAGTACATAGACATACACACATCCCTTCTTCTTGTCCTCTCTCTTTCTCGTGGCTTATCTGAGCAAAGAAATAGAAGACAATCTCTCTTACACTCTCCCTGTTCGCATTTCATTTCCTTTCTGGCCCATTCATTAATTTTTCCATATTCCTGTGCCTTTCGGCTGATGTTTAATAATTAAAAGTATAGAAATTTTACTGTTCAAAACAAATACATGACTATGGAATTAGCAGACCTTTTGCAAAGCACAATTTTTTCCTTGGAACAAAGTGTTAAAAATGTTGAATTAATAATATTTAAGCAAAAGATTTCTGTATCTAGTTTGTAGCCCCAATGATAGAATAATTATGTGGCATGGTCCCAGGTTTATGGAGATAATCTTTTAATCTGTAAATTCCTCAAAGCTTCTTTGGCCTTGGGGTTGTCAAACTTGCTTTTTATTGATCTCTGCATTTCAACTTATGCGCATAAAAAAATTTTTCCCCTGATCACAGGAAAGAAGCAACCCTGTGATATATACGTTTTCTAATTAAAGCTTAAATCTCGTTCCCTGCAATTGCCCTTCTGAAATGTTGGAAGCACAAAGTGAAATATTTTTAACTTTTTCCATTCATCACAATGGTTTTTAGGTTGCTGGTAGTGTCAGCCAGAAAAGTATCTGAATTAAGAGCATTTTTCATAGTGATTTCTACTACACTTCTTAAATGGGTAAGTTAGTATTAAAGATATCACTAGAATTTATCCCAAAATGTAATTGAATTTTTTTATTGGTTTTAGGATATAGTTCTTAGTTGTTTAGTTCAGGCGTGAACCATAGCAAGTAAAGAATGGCATACAAATTGGTATCAGAACAAGTGTAAAAATGTACAAAGGAGTTAGATCTTTTGGGAGGTCTCACCCTGTACCTAGAAATACTGTCCGCTTGGCGTGTTAATGGGCAGCCTCTTGGGTGTGTGCAGGAGGACAGCAGTCCTAGATGAGAATATACAGAGCGTCACATTTTGACCAAGATACCATTATTTCAAAAGGTGAACCAAGAAAGGCATCCTACTTGGATACCTAATAAAATTGGCTATTCTGCCACTTTATGGCTATTTTGGCAAATCTACCATTTCATTGGGCTGGGATTTAGCTCAGTTGGTAAAGCACCGCTCTGCAGTCTCAGAGGTCCTGAGTTTGATTCCCAGGACCGCAAGAATGGGAGAATGTGGCAACCCGCTCCCAAGGCAATCCCGAAACAATCTGCCATTGAAAACGCTACAAGGGTCACTATGAGTTGGACACGACTCGATGGCACCTAACAACAACAACCATTTCATTAAGCTGATAGTTCTTCCTTTAGAAATTTCATCATAGTATTTTATATTCCTCATATGTAGTTGTTAGGTGCCATAGAGTCATCCGACTCATAGTGACCCTACATACAACAACAGAAACACTATTGTCAGTGCTTCTATACTATTCAGAGTTTTCAATGGCTGACTGTTTTTTGGGAGTGGGTTGCTAAGTCCTCATCCCAAGCCTACAGCACCTGGTGTTCCCAGGCAGTCTCCCATTCAAGTACTAACCAGGTCTGACCCTGCTTAGCTTCTGAGATCTGGTGGGATCCGATGCCACGGTGCTAGGGCTGCAGGCTCGTTACTCATATATGTATATGTATATATAACATTTAAGTGGAAACAAAAATTTTAATTCTTATTTCTTCTTGTTTCTACTTTTTGTATGGCACTTCTGCAAATCTAGAGCTATTGTTGTAATATGACAACAGTGAAGACCACAGCTTTTTGGATGAATTAAGTTTTTCCATAGCAATTGAAATACAAATTTTAGGCATCAATGGATGCCTGGTGTTTTGTCTAGCACTTAATACACACTTCTCCAGCCATCCCTCATAGCACCCATGTGTGCTAGGTAGTAAAAATATCCTCATTTTCTAGATGTGAAAGTAAAACATAAGCTAAGACAGGTAAAAATAATGCAGTCAGCCTTGTAATATACATTGACTAATAAAGTGAAACTCCATAAATCCCTGTTTGGAACTTAGGACATCTTGAAGTATGATTTCTTTGGAAAGATGATGTTTAATTCTTTTGGGTCCTTGTTGTAACTCAAACTAACAGGCAAAATCATGATGTCTTCTGAATTGCTTGTACAAGCAAATGGTTAACACGATCCATCTTGAACAAGAGCCATTGTACCTGGGGGAAAGAAAGGTGAAATTTGTAAATGGCTAAGTATGAATTATAACTCTGTAGTACTTTGTACTATCACTCCTGATTAAGAAATCCTGTCTTCCTTGCATAAATTTGAGCTAAGCTCTTGGTCGTAGTGTCTACAACTCCCAATGCAAATGTTTAAACATCTGGGCTTACCTCACAGCAGCATGCTCAAGTGCAGAGTTTCAGCATTTTTGATGAGGCCCACATTGTGAGTTTGCAAATGGAGACTTACATATAAATAATGGTGAGTGGTGGTGTTCTTGGGCACTTCTGGAGGGAGGGCGAAGACCTCATTCCTAGCTGAATGCCTGAGTCCAAGTGTCTATACTCAAGAGTACACTGGTGACAGAGTGCTATTCTTGTTTATTGTATATACTTGTCTTGGCAACCAAGATTTAGGACTTCCCACTCTTTGTTAATAGGAGCATTTGAGGCCACTCAGGGAGTTAGTAGCTTTGTCCTCTCTGTTAGGAATGAGAGTTACATTGATTTCTTTGGTAAACTCACTTGCCTGGTGACATATATCATGATTTCTTTTCCTATGCAGAAACTAATGTTAGTGATACAGATTTATGCCATAGGCTGTGATTTGTTATTAGGTTACTCCTGTCTTTGTTGTGACAATCAAGGTTATTGACTTGTAGAAGTAACTTGTTCTCTTGGTTTTGAATTAACTAAGGTGTGTGTGGTTATGGCCACGAAACCATTTCCGCTCAGCCTGATCTTCTGAGGGGTAACCCTGCTACATTATTTTTACTCAAGGAGTGGAGGCCCTTCAGTAACTGTTAAATCAAAGTACAGAGGACAAGAAGAATTTGGCTGGCAGAACCTGAAGAGATTCTACTGGCCTTTTCCAATTTCTTACATGATAGAGGTCTCATAATCTACCTCTATCAAATACACTCACAGCAGAAAGCTTTCCAACTATTGAGCAAGATTAATTTAGGTAGTAGCAATGCTGCACAGACAATAAATGCACAGTATGCTTAGTGAGTAGAGGAGCTGGGATAGGGGTTTATTGTAGTTAGGAGACAACTCTTAAAGGAAGCAGCATCTGACCTGAGATCTGACTGATGAGAAAGAACCAGATGTAGGGATTCTGGAGGAAGAGCTTTTCAGACAGATGGATTCCAGGGCTGCCATGGACAGCTGTGTAGTATGTATACTGCCCAAAAATCCTGGCCAAGGGGAGAAGAAAGGGCTGAAATCTCACGCTCCTCTTACAAACTTGTGCTCTTAGTGACACGGCTACATCCTCCCAGTAAATTAGAGAAAATTGTTTATTTCCCACAGAGACTGTCTCTTTTGCCCAGCCTAGGGCAAAATACCTATACCAGAACTATGTATCCCAAGGGATGTGTGTATGTGTGACTGTTTTTTTTTTTTTTTTTTTTTTTTGATGATGATAAATTTATAGGCCAGTAACTGCCTTCAGTAAATTAGACATGTAAAGTAGACCTGTTAAAGAAGCAGAAAGAGAATGAGAGGGTTTGGAGCCTAGGAAGTAAGGGGAATATAGTGGTACACAGTGAGGCTACAAATGCGGGTGGCAGCCACATGTGGTAGGAGTGTGGATTGTGTCATGAGTAGAAAGAGCCCATGGAATGGTCATATTTGAGGGACCGTGTAACTTATCCTTTTATAAAGGTTATTCAGATATGTAAACTGAAAAGAGAGAACTTTACCCAGACAAAAAACTTGCTTCAGTAATATTCAAACCTCTCAGCCACCCTCTTCCTATCCTGAACTAATAGACTTCTGACCCAGGATGTCATTGCCCTTGCCTTCTCCAAGGATAATCCAAATGCACTATAACTAGAATCCTGTAGTGCCCCATGACAAAAAATAAAAAGGGACAGTCTCTATCTTTGTTGTTGTTGTTGTTGTTGTTAGGTGCCGTCGAGTCGGTATCCGACTCATAGCGACCCTCATAGGGTTTTCAATGGCAGACTGTTTCGGGATTGCCTTGGGAGAGATTGCCAGGTCCTTCTCCCATGACTCTATCTTTAGGATGCATCTATTTCCACCTAGCCCACATGTTGCCTAGGTCCACTGCTCTCTGTTGGACAGCAGGATTCTGCCTTGATGGAATTTAAGCAATGAATGTTTGTCATTTTTCAGGAAAACCGACCCACATTGAAAAGGTCAAACAGAGACTGGAGGAAGTGGTAGGCTTGACCCCAGTCTGGGGAAATTTACTTCAAATCTTGTGTTTGTAGCCCATGACAAGATTACTAACATTGGACCTTCTTGTGACGAGTGTAGAGCAAAGTCTTCCAGTATAAATACAGATGTAAGAGGATGTTGAAAACCTGTGAAAGCCCAGCTGGTTGGTAAACCAGTGCACCTGGTACTGGGAAGCACCAAGGCCATCAGAGACCTCTTGAAGCAGAGCAAGTTCATCGCCATTGCCTAAATGAAGCGGGATGAAAACACATTAGGGAGCTCTATTTTGTGAAAAGAAAGCATTAGACAGTAGGACTTAGGGATTCCTTGCTGGTGTTTGGTGTCATCTAAGAGAATCAATAATTACCCCCAGAACTATCCTGAACTTTATAAGAAGACCTGGATATATATTTCGAGACTGAACATTTCAGAGTATCTCCAAATTAGAATTTGATGATGGTTTTTAAAGATGGGTAAATATGACAAGGAGAAACACATAGAAGAAGGCAAGAGTGATCTGCTCTCAGTCGTAAGGGGAGGAAGTGAAAATCAAATAGCAAAAAAAAAAAAAAAAAACCCACATATATTGCCATGCATCTTAATTCTTTTTCCTGCTCTTCCTTTCTGCTGTCTCTAATTATATTGCAGAAGATTTGTCCCAATTAAAAGAGTCCCTTCTCTGTTTACCCAGGAAAGACGTCTATTCAGAATTGTAACAGACACTTCTCTCCTCTAACCCCGCCCCTTCCTCACCCCCATCCCCAGGTGAGGAGAGGGAAAGAGTAAATAGACTAAAGGGTGTAATAACCCTGCAGAACCTTGCTACATAAAGAAAAAGGACCCAGACTGGGTCCTCCAAAGTGAACAGATGGGGCTGGTTAACTCGGTTGCCCCGACCAAGTGATTAAGGGAATTAAACCTGGTCCGTTTCATTACGTTTAACATCTTTACCTCCTCTCTTTCCAGACATGAGGCTGCTCAGAGTCTAAGAGTTACCATCTAAGACCAGGGTGAAACCAAATACTATCAATCCCAGAAGTGACATTTCACCCTTTTCCCTAAATAAATGCTGTGGCTGCCTGTACCTAAATTAATCCCCCTTTAAAAGGGTACATAAAAACTGTTGTAGTTTTGCTTTATGATTTAGCTGCCTGTTAAAAGGTTCTAAAAAATTTATATAAACCATCGTACAAACCTGTCTCCAGCTTTAACACGGGGCTTCCTTGGTGCAGTTCACTGCCTATATATAGACTGGGAAGATGACTTAAATGTTTCTAGCACGTTCTAGGCTCTCAATAAACACTTTTAATTGAAGAGTGAATGTAAGAATGAATGACTAATTTATCTTATTGGCTTCCTGCTATATTCTGAAATTTTAAATATTTTTAGTTATATCAATGGTTAAAAAACAGATTCTTCCTCCTGTAAAACCGGACACTTTTCTAAAATGTTGCAGAAGTAGAAGGAATGTAGTAATTCTTTTTTTAGTCATGACTTCTCAGAGGGGAACATTTACGATCATTTTTAGATTTAACTAGGGGTTGTAAAAATTATTTGCACGATGATCATTTTAGCATGCAAGCGTTTGGCTGAGGTCACAACCTGGAAATTTTCTGGAACGTCATTAACACAGCACAAGAACATGTTTTGTGATGCTTCCAATATATTCATAGGCTTCCCAGGATGACTAAAGGGTCTTCTTATTTATTAGTGAATTATTTATAAACTAGAAAACATTCTTACCCATTATTTTTAAACTGTTATTGTGTAAGACACATCACTTCTCTGAAGACTTCACAAGCTGTAGTTTGCCTGTGTGTTTGCTTAATATCTCACTTTCTCATAGTGACTGTTTTGAGTTTCTCCAACTTTTGGGTTGAATGAAAGGCTGATATATATCATGCACTTGTTCCAAGTGGGCCAACCAAGACATGCCGCACCAATAGGATTTGAAAAGATTCGCTGTTTCTCTGTTCTGTGATGTCGGGGCCTTACAGTACTAATTATAATAATACCAAAGCCATTTATTTTTCTGTCTGTCTTGTACCAATAAATTTTCACTTTTCTGCCCTGAGTAATCCTGAGAGACCCACCATATGAGGAGAACTACAGTGGTGGAGGGGGTAAGAAAGCCTCATGCCCTCTGTCCTTTCCTGAAAAATCCTTAGGGTGCATTGTTAATCATACTGACAAATGCCACTTCCTATGGTATTCTCTTTAGTTTCTTTTTCTGAGTGTAATAGAAAGGAGATTGGATCAAAACAAAAGAATTCCTGATGATGGGAATAACAAAAAAATGAACACATGAATTGACTTTACATTAGCAAGCAATAGTTTTTCTCTAAATTTTGGGTTGAATGAAAGGTTAATAAACACAAGATAGTTCCTGTCTGATCGAATAACAAAGTGTGATATATGCATACAGTGGAATATTATTCAACCTTAAAAAAGAAGGACATTCTGCAGTATGTGATGAGCTGGGTGAACCTTGAGGTTTTGTGAAGTGGATTAAGGCAGCCACAGAAACACACATACTGGTTTACTTCTCTAGTCTTTCTGTTCAGTCTTCTCAGCTCTCTGTGTCACCTTGTCCTCAGAGTATTCTCCTGTACTTAGAAAACAGAAAAGTGCTGCTAAGAATGACCAGAGAAAAATGCTTTTGCGTTACATCTAGTCATAGAGAAACTGACTCCCTATCAGTCCCTGGAGTAAAGAAGAATTCTCCCAGAAACCTCCAGCAACCCCTTATTCTAAGTATTGGTCAGTCCTGATCTTGTGCCCGTTCCTGAGCCACTAGCAAGGGTGAAGGGAATTGCTTTAGGTTTACACAAGCCAGAGCTCATTCCTAAAAGCAGAAATGAGATCAGCTTCCTACTCCCTTTTTTTGCTTCTAGAAAGGGTAACTGAACAGAGTCGAGATTCCATGAAGAAAAGAGAAGGTGAATGGATTTGAACTAAATATTATCCCATCACTGCCCACCACAGAGGTATAATCTATATGAGGCTTTATCCCTGCTTAGTAGTAGTCCTAAAATTTAAACCCAGGTCTTTTTCACTTTGTTGTTGGTGTTAGGTGCCGTCGAGTCAGTATCCGACTCATAGCGACCCTCTGTATAACAGGGGAAACACTATTGTCAGTGCTTCTCTGCTGTTCATAAGGTTTTCAATGGCAGATTGATTTTTGGGAGGGGGTTGCCAGGTCCTTCTCCCAAGCCTACAGCACCTGGTGTTCCCAGGCGGTCTCCCATCCAAGTACTAACCAGGCCTGACCCTGCTTAGCTTCCAAGATCTGACAGGATCAGATGCCACAGGGCTAACGCTGTAGGCGTTTTTTCACTTTAGAGTATTATAATATCTCATGATGAGTACCAGGGCTTATTTATGTGAATATGTTTTCCATAAAAATTTAAAAGTAATCTGTGCAACCTTGAACAAGTGATTCTCTCTAGGCCTCAGTTTCCCTATTATATGAAGAAAGAGTGAACTAAACATTTTAGGTTTTCTGGGCCATAAAGTGTTTGTTATATACAGCTATTTATTCAACTCTGCCATTTAGCATGTAAGTGGCCGTGGATAATATGTATACAAATGGGTATAAATATGTTCCATAAGATTTCATTTATAAGTACTGGTCTATAGGATCTAGTTTGCTAAACCCTAATATACATGATCTATAGGCTTCTGATTCTATACTTTAGCAGCAACTTTAATATACATTATAAATCAGAAACTTTTAGAATACTTGAATTTCTAAACTAGTTGACTTTTTGTGTTTAATGTGTCAGATTTTAGATTTTAAAATTCATAATTATTAAACATTCAGATTAAATAGTTCCCAATACAAATATTTAAAATTTATTCTCTATAATGTGAATAGATAGATAGATAGAGAGAGAGAGAGAGAGAGAGAGAGGGAGAAATTGTCTTAATGTGTGATGCCATAGCATTCTAGAAACCTCTCCTCCCAGATCATGTCGAGACTTATTTGCTAAAGTAACATTCAATTGGAAAGCTAACTGGAAATCAAAACAAATCATGAAATAGAAGTAGAAGCAAGGGTGTGGGAAAGCAATGAAAAGATCCCTAATCATTGGTCAACATATGGTTATCAGACATCCATTTTCTATAAAAAAAACTTGATGGTAGAAAATAACATTGGAGAGTCCTTTAAAGTTCTCAATCTTCTTAATAATATATTCTTTCCTTAATTATAAAATGTGCAGGTAGATTAAAGGTATAACAATCTACTCAATCACCTTCATTAACCTTAAGTGAGCTACACTGCATCAGAGCAGACTCATAGTCAATTTCCCCTGAAATAATATATCACAGTTCTTGTTACTCCAAAATTAAAATAATGAGTGTAAGTATTTCCTTGCAATGGGTCATTGTTACACCTGTCACAAAGAGGCAAGTACTCAGCCTTACCCTTCAGACAACAATAAAACTAATTAGAAGACATCTTGAGCAGGCAAGACCATCTTAGTTATTTTTTGAATTCAACTATTTTTAAAAAATATACAACATCAATCACATATAATCTTTGAGCCATAGATTGAAGAAATAAGTTTTCATCATGATTGTCCTGTACCCATTTCCTCCACTAAGAACAATAAATCATGAGAAATAAAGATTTAATTATAGGAATAGAGGCTCAAAATAGGTTATACATGTGTTGATACTTGGAAAGTTGAAAATAAGGTTTCATAATGATAGGAGACCTATTCCTCTGTCTGATCTGTGTATCTCCATGTGATCTTAACACTACGGAATTTTTTTTTAAAGTTCCATAATGTCTAAAGTAACCACAGTGAAAAAAGTGTAAAGATAATCTAAGTTTACTCACTTATTTTGTTATTAACTTTTTGTGGTGTTGGGGTGGAGCCTGGGGCCTCATGAATGCTAGGTAAGAGCTATACCACTGAGCCACATTCCCTGTCCCAGGTGACCAGAAATTTGTTTCTTTTTTTAAATTAGGATACAATATAATGAGTTTCATTATGGTATTTTCATACAATTATATCATGTACTGTGCTCTTGTTCACTCCCTTGTTGCTCCTGCCCTGTTTCCCCTTCCTCTCCCAACTCCAGATATACTTCCTTATACGTTCCAATCCCGTGTGTGTGTGTGTGTGTGTGTGTGTGTGTGTGTGTGTGTATCTAGCTTCTGCATACGAGGGAACATACAGTATTTTTCTTTCTGAATCTGGCTGATTTTGCTTAAAATAATGATCTCCAGTTCCATCCATTTAACTGCAAATGACATAATTTCATTCTTCTCATGGCTCAATACTATAATACTATTGCATTTTGTATATATATATATATATATATATATATATATATATATATATATATATTACATTTTTAAAACCTATCCATGTGTTGGCCTGCAGCTATAGCCCTGTGGCATCCAATAAAGCAGGATCGGGCCTGGCTAGTACTTGGATGGGAGACCACCAGGGGACATCAGCTGCTGCAGGCTTGGGAGAAGGACCTGGTAATCCACTCCCAAAAATCAATCTGCCATTGGAAATCCTATGAACAGCAGAGAAGCACTGACATAGTGTTTCGCCTTTTGTACACAGGGTCGCTATGAGTCGGTTACTGACTTGAGGGCACCTAAAAACAACAACAACAACAACAACAACAATTCATCTGTTGGGGGACATTAAGGTTGATTTCATTTCTTGGCTATGGTGAATTGTGCTGCAGTGAACATGGAAGTGCAGTTGTCTTTGTGGTATGATGGCTTAGACTCCTTTGGGTATGTACCCAGGAGTGGTATATCTGGATCATATTGTAGTTCTACTTTTGGTTTTCTGAGGAGCCTCTGTACTGATTTTCATAACTATTTTACTACTCAGGCCTACCTGGAGTGTGTAAATGCTCCTTGTCCTCATATCTTTGCCAGCATTTGTTGTTGTTTGTTTTGTTGATGCTAGCCATTCAGACTGGAGGAAGACGGAATCTTACGGTAATTTTGATATGCATTTCTCTGATGGCTAAGGATGTTGAACATTTTTTGAACACTTCTCGGCCATTTGTATTTCTTTTGAGAACCCTCTGTTCAATTCACTTTCTGAGTTGTTGACTAAATTATTATTTGGTATTTAATTTTTTTGAGTTCTGTATATATTCTAGATATTACTCTCCCATCAAATTGAAGTTGGCAACTGTCTTCTCCCATTCTATGGGTTCTCTCTTTATTCTGCTGATTGTTTCTTTTTCTGTGCAGAAGCTTTTTAATTTCATGCAATCCCATTTTGTCCATTCTTGCTATTTCCTGTGGTATTGAAGTCTTTTGAAGAAAGTTCGTGGCTATGCCTATATCTTGAAGTGTTTTCCCTATGTTTTCCTATAGTCATTTTAAGGTTTCCAGTTTAACATTAAGCTCTTTGATCCATTTTGAATGGATTTTTGTAAAGGGTGAGAGAGAGGGATCAAGTTTAATTCTTCTACATATGGATATCCAGTTTTCCTAGAACCATCTATTGAAGAGGCTGTCTTTTCTCCAATGTATGTTTGTGGTGCCTTTGTCAAAAGTCCTTTGGCTGTATCTGAGGGCAACCAGGTGACAGAGGGCTAAGAGACCTCTGATCCTGGAAAAAGGCAATTCTGTTCTTATAGCTGCCATCCTCACATTCGTAAAATATGGCAAACAATATCTTCCCTGGCTGCCCCAGAGACTTGTAAAAGTCAAAACAGACAATACCCACAAACATGCTTTGTAATAGAAACAAAAGACTTAAAAATAATGCCCAAAGTAGATTCCTTCTGATGTCTGCCCTGCACTTAATTGCAAGTTCTGATTTACAATTTTTACCCACAATGATGATTCTTCCCTTGACTTTGGTTTACTTTGCCCCAATTCCACAAATTAGAGATTTAGATTAAGGAATGTTGTCTTCTCTTTATTTATTCATCCATCCACCCACCCAATCATTTGTTGTTAGGTGCCATCAAGTCGGTATCTGACTCATAGCAACCCTCATAGGGTTTTCAATGGCTGACTGTTTCGGGATTGCCTTGGGAGTGGATTGCCAGGCCCTTCTCCCATTTTTGTGGTGCTGAGAATTGAACTCGGGACCTCAGAGACTACAGTGCAGTGCTCTACCCACTGAGCTAAATCCCAGCCCCCCAATCATTTACTCACTCAATATTCATTTTCTATCATTTAGAGGAGCTAGAGTACTTCTCCAAAATATATCAGTCATTCGAAAGTCTTGATGCACATTTCCAGGTGAGAAAGGATCTGCAAATAAGAAAATTGGTACAGGCAGGATCAGAAAAGCTCATGAACCCAAGTAATTTGGTGTGGTTAAATCACTCAGTAAGATATCAGAATGGGCTGATGGTGGAGAGACTGCCTAGTTGGCAATGTGGATTTTTTCATGGAACAAACAAGTTGTGCAAATTCTAAAATCTTAGACAATTTCTATGAAGATTTGTGTCTCTCAAACCCTGAAAACTAGTGTCAGTTAATTTAACAAGCAAGGTTTCCTGAGATAACTATCTTAAGTTTACACCTAATTTTGTAAGGGTTCTTTAAGCATTTGTTGTCCTACTCAGTGGGGCATAATTTGACCACAGTCTTAGGTCAGGGAATTCTATTCAGGACCAACAGCAAAAAAATAATTAATCAAATTCTAGTCCTTTAGTGAAGAGAAGTATCATAAGTTTTAAAATAAAGAATGAATGACTATAAATAGAAAAAATAATAATAAAATGTGGGAAATTGCCTAAAGATTTTCTCTGTTTCTAAACTTTACAGATCCAGCTCTGTGTCCTGAATAGAGAAATACTCACTTAGTATTGAAGGTCTTTATCTTCCTGCCTGTCCTGTCATGACACCATATATAATACATTCTCTATGGGAAAATTATTCCCAGTAAAATTTTGCTCACAAACACTTTTGGAACACAACACATTTGTAAGTAGATCATCAGCTTTGAGGTCAGGATGAATTTTGCTCTCTATACCCAAGGACTTAGAAGTCAACATTGCCTGTGCATGATGGCTCAAGTTATTGGACGTAATTTAGAAAGTTATGTAGCATTAAAAAGACTTGGAAGAAACTTAGAAATGCTTTTCTTCTCTTCCCTCATTTTAGAACTAACAAAAGGTAGGTTGCAGATATAAATTCCCTGGATACATCTGATCTGCCCAAGCATTCCCAGACTAAAGACCATGGACAAACTCTGCCCCACTAGAAAGACAACAAAATCTTAAGGAGCCTCTCCAAAATTAGATGAAAGTTTAGGCTACTTATCCCATCTCTTTGTATCTTAGTTTCTTATCTATAGCATATAGAGTATAGACCAAATGGGGTACAGGAGCCCAGCCAACTATTGAGGCTTCCCTTCTGGGGGTACAGGTCTTCGCAGGTTCGAGATGGAAGCAAAATGAATTACCTCCCATGTCTGTCTACCATTATCCAAGTTTGCCCATGGATGATTTCTTTGGGAGTTACCCCAGAGAGATGTACGTTGCTGTATATTTCATGTCTGCAGAATGTATTATTCATTGCAAAAAAGAAATGTTTTGGGGAAAAATATATATTTAAAGTATAAAGAACACCCTTAGAAGGAGACTTAAACTTCTTCCCACTTTCAAGTGTGAAAATAGTGTATGCCCAATAACTTTTCACGTCATACAAGGGAGACAGGTGGGATGTTATAAAATAAGTCAGGAAAAATTACTTTCT
The DNA here is from genome assembly GCA_007922755.1 of Pedetes capensis. Lineage (NCBI taxonomy): Eukaryota > Metazoa > Chordata > Mammalia > Rodentia > Pedetidae > Pedetes > Pedetes capensis. The sequence continues at coordinate 23,754 of VMDO01013558.1, forward strand.
TTGATTTGAGGGAAGGAATTCTATATCTGAGTTAAATGTACTTAAATGATTACTGCAAGAATCAAGCTACAGGATTACAGGAAATTAATTGTGGTAAAAATTTAAAATGCTATAAAGAACTGTGTTAATTTAATTTCCCATTACTTTGTAGAATGCACAGAACATAAAATTCACGGAACGACTCATAAAGCCAGCACTGTACTTTATTCTCCTGACTGTGTGGCGATGCTGTCACCTTCATGTAGTTACAGGTTTTTAAGGAAGAGATTACCTTGAAAGAACATGGGCTGTTTTTTTTTTTTCTTTTTTTGCCTGTGAATGTAAAAAGGGCAGCACCAATTACACCATATGTTGCTCTTTTTTTAATCTAAACCTGAATCAAATGTCTCCATCTCAGCTTTCTGTATAACCCATGGATATTGCCTGGAGTTGCCTATCTTTGCAAGGCTCTTGTTCAATGATTTTCAGCTCTTTGAAGATCATAGGGTGAATAGGTTCTGGAGCCCAAACATCTGGATTACAATTCTAATTCCACTATGTACTAATTATGTGACCCAATGCAAGGAATTTAACTTTTCTGTGCCTTTGTGCCTCATCTGAAAAGTAAGAATAAGGGTAATACCAACAGCTTACGGAAATGAAAGGACTAAGAAAGTCAATGTGTATATAGGGATCAGGCCAGGACTTGACACCTAATATATCCTAAATAGATGCTAGTTACTGATGCTGTAATTCTGTCTTTGATTAAATTATCCAAATTATCTTATACTATGCAACTTTATTTATGTGTGTGTCCATCCTCACCTACATACAAGGGTTTTTATGTCAAATTTTCTGTGTTCTCTTCAGTTTCCCATGTAGATCTGCTATCAAAGAAAAAGAATTTCTTGAATTCAAAGGATCTTAAATTGTACTTGTTAAAACAAGACCCCAAACAAACGGAAGCATAGTGATTGAATAATAAACTCTAATGTTGTTGTTGTTAGGTGCCGTCGAGTCGGTATCCGACTCATAGCGACCGTCATAGGGTTTTCAGTGGCTAAGTGCTTCGGGATTGCCTTGGGAGTGGATTGCCAGGCCCTTCTCCCATTTTTGCGGTGCTGGGAATTGAACTTGGGACCTCAGAGACTGCAGCGCAGCGCTCTACCCACTGAGCTAAATCCCAGCCCAAACTCTAATGAGGAAGCGTAAATCAAATGCCCAGTGAAGAGTCCACTGGAACATATCAGGGTAGCATCTTTTTAAGTAGATGCAGTCAGATTGACTGCCATGGCTTGCAAATGTGGTTCACATTTATGAGAGCCAAATATAATAAAGGATACACATTCATATGTTGATTTCAGAGTAAATAACCAACAATTTTTTGTGTGTGTAAGGAAGTTCTATATTATATCTTGGAAATGTTTACACTAAAATATTTTTCCTTCCTATCTGAAATTCAAACTTATTTGCATACCTTTGTACTTTTATTTGCTAAATCTGGCAATCCACTTTCCATGGTATCTTTATAAAAGTAGGTATTAGTTATCTACTTCTCAAAGTTGGTAATTTTACATTAGAAATACAAATTTTCATCTTCTTTTGAAAAATTCAAAAATGCAGCAAAATTGCACCATGGTAGAAATCATGAGCTAGACAGTGTCCATCTCCTTTATGGGGCATGCACCGGTCAGCCCTCACAGTCCCTTCAGAGAGTCATTATCTTTTTCTTTGCCTTTTTCACTAATGTAGGTCACTTTCTCCTAGAGACTATGACTTTGGGATTCTCATTATAATGGCTACACAGTAATTTGGAATTTTAAGATTTTTTTCAATATTTAACATGAGTATCTTTAAACTTCAGAAGTACGCTAAATCAGAAAAGAGTTCAGCAAAATCTGCTTATCCAGCCGGACGTGGTGGCACATGCCCATAATCCCATTCACCTGGAAGGGGGAGGCAGGAAGAGCACAGGTTCAAGGCCAGAGGCAGCCTGTATAACTTAGTGAGACTTTGTCTCAATTAAAAAAAATTTTTTTAAGGGGCTAGAGGTGCAGTGCAATGGTAGTAAGCTTGCAAAGTATGCAGGAGGCCCTGGGTTCAGCCTCCCAGTACCACGATAAAAAAAAATTATATATATATGGGCTGGGATTTAGCTCAATTGGTAGAGCACTGCGCTGCAGTCTCTGAGGTCCCGGGTTCAATTCCCAACACCGCAAAAATGGGAAAAGAGCCTGGCAACCCACTCCCAAGGCAATCCTGAAGCAGCCATTGAAAACCCTATGAGGGTCGCTATGAGTTAGATACCGACTCAACGGCACCTAACAACAACAACAACAACTATATATATATATATCCTCCTACTCTAAGATTTGTGGCTATGTGGATCCTTCGCCAGAGCCTCATCTGGTTAAATGGAATCATTTCCCTTAAGGCAATAGTGTCCTAATATGGTCTCTCTGTTGATTTTCTTTTAGTTATTTTTATTATTTTCTTTTATTTTATTTTTGGTACTGGGGGGTTGAACCCAAGACCTCAAGCATGCTTCTGCAAGCACTCTCCCACTGAGCCACACCCACAGCCTGTATTTTTTACTTTTATTTTGAATCACAGTCTCATTAAGCTACGCAGGCTGCCTTTGGCCTCAAAATTGTGATACTGCTGCCTCCATCTCCTGAGTCGCTAGGATCACAAGTGTGAGCCACCATGCCGGGCCCCACTGACTCTCTTAAATGCCCCATCTTCCTTCTGAGAATTTTAGCTTCTAAGACTCAGGTGAGTGACAGATGATGAATAGCAGCTCTAACAACCTGCACTACTGGTGCCAGTCCGACAACAATCACAGGAATTACCATACTGTCTTGCAACTAAACTTCATTAGCAACCTCCAGCTTATGGTGTTTTAAGGAGTGGCATTCTATGGTGGTTAAAATGAAGTCAAGGATATTAACTCACATTAGTACATTCTTGAATTATGCTTGTCTTAACATGTGAAGAGTATTGCTCGCACAATACCTGTCACAGACGAGAAAGCCATATCTCTGGATGAGTGTAATCCTTTTATTGGTTCCTGTGGACACAAACCATCAGAAAGTTATTTGAAAACCTTTTGAGATTCAAAGAAATTAGAAGTGATATGAATACTATAAACTCACCATGTAAGTATAAAAGTAAAGATAATTTTCAAAGGTAAAATGCACTTAATAAATATGTCATTCTTTCATCCCACTACCCCTGAAGGACATTTTTATTTATATTTACATTGTTGAACAGAATGGCAGAAGAACCAGAGAGTCAATGAATTAAAATGATCTCTTTCCAAAACTGCTCTCTGTTATCTTTTCAGTTTTACGTATCCCCCAAGCCAAAATGTTCTGTGAGAATGCACCTCATGTCCAAAGTAGAAACTACAACATGAACGTGTCCAAGTTATTATCAGGGAGTAAATGAGTCACATATTAATACAAGTGTAAAGTCTAGATGCAGCTCTACTTTTCTGCTCTGCTGTTAGAACAGAAAACAGAATTTGCATAGTGACTTGTCTTCTGGTCAAATGCTCTCCTTATAAAAGTAAATTATTCAGGAAGGCTTGCTGATAGGAAGTACCATTAGCAAATAAATACATATTTATATATTTGAATTTTTAACAAAATCTCAAGTCTAGAATTTCACTTAAGGAGCACACATTTAGACAAATTTTAATACATCTACCTTTCAAACTGAGGTAATAGGCTATTCAAACAAAATAACAAGCAATCAAATTAGCTTTAAAACAGAGATTTTTTTTCCAAAAGTAAGTGTTAATCAATGCTCTAATTATTTCTTCCTGAGTTAGTCTTTAACTATAAGACTTTGGAGAAATTATCTCAAAATTTTTGTAAATCATTAGAAAATTAAAGCATTATAAGTTATAATGCACTGTTGAGTATGATCTGTGCATTACTTTATTCAAGAAATGGTTACTGAGGTCTCCCTTTCTTTGGTGGTCCCTGTTGTAGACATGGGATGAAATAGAGGATAATAAGGGCTAGCTCTCTCTTCTGTGGAGCTTATATTGTAGCAGGAGAGACCTAAGTCAAGCAACGAAGATGTGTTCAGGGAGTGTCATAGGTCATGAAGAAAAAGGCATGGGAGTGAGAGGCACCAAAGGTCAGGGCAGGCGAGGGTATTTTGTGTGGGAGAGTTAGAAATGGGCAGGGAAATGTGGTCAAAAGAATGGAGCCATCCATGTAAGGACCTGCACTAAGAGTTTTGCAGATAGAAACAACAGCAAATACAAAAGCCCGAAGGTGAGGCTAGCTTGTCCAGCTCAAGGAGCTGAGGAAATGCCATTGTGACTGGATGCAGGTGAGCCAGGGGTCAGATTGTGAGGAGGGAAGTAGGTAGACTCGGCCACAGAAGGGCACACACGCAGACGTTCCTTTCAGTTCAGGACTGAGATCCTCCCTTCTTCATCACCTCACTGTACTCCGTCACTTCCTCTTTCAAAACCCTTCCCCATTTTCCCACTGCCTGCAGAACGCAGCTCAATCCGTATAGCGTGGCCCCTCAGCCCTGGGTGCACGTTAAAATCACTGGGACATCTCTTAGCAATACAAGTCCTCAGGGGCCACTTTAAACTCATTGGCTCATGGACTTGACACTGATACTTTTAATAGAGCTTCCAGTTGGTTCTAAGGCACAGCCCAGGTTGAGAAACATTGAGCTAGATCTGGGCAAACCAGACAAAAATATAATATGATTTACCTATAATCTAGTGACCACAGAAGAAAAGTAAGATGGGATAGGTAATTTTAATTTTAACTCAATAATATGCAAGAAATCACCATTTTGACGTGCAACTCGTGTAAAAATGATTAAAAATATTTTGCATTTTTTCATACTGAGTCTTTGGAATCTAGTGTGTATTTCATACTTAGAGCCTATCTCATTTTTGATGTTTCATCAGAAACACTTGATTTATATTTGGGGTTTAAAAATTTGCAGTTGAAATAGTAGATTCTTATACCCAAGCTGTTCATTGTATGCTTAAAAGTTTTCCAATAGTTGACTTGAGTATCTATAAATTAATCAAACAACATTGGATGCTAAATTCCTTAGTTACTTTAGCCACATTTCCCATACTCAAACATTATGGGTGGCTATTAGCAACCCCACAGGAAAGTGAAGGTCTAGACAGTAAGGTCAACCTACTTTCCAGCCCCATGGGGAGCAAGAAAGAAAGAAGGAAAGAAAAGAAAAGAAAAGAAAAGAAAAGAGAAGAGAAGAGAAGAGAAGAGAAAGAGGGAGGGAGAGAGAGGAAGGAAGGAAGGAAAGGAGAGAAAGAGAGAAAAGGGAAGGAAAGAAAGGAAAGGAAAGGAAAACAATTATTAAATTTTGTATTCAGGCTTAAATTGCCTTCAGTACCAACTCTGTATTATGGGACTATAGATTGTTTCATGTCTGTAAGTCTTAGTTTTCATATTTGTAAAATAAGAATAATATTGTTGCTATAAATAACATTAGAATTAAATATGAAAAGCTGCTGTATCTATCTCATACCTAAGCCTTCAACCCAAATCTTTATATTTAAAAACACAAAATAAAACAGAATAAAAGGGACAAAGACTTTTATGCCTATATATCTTTGTTTGTCATCATCTTCCTCTCTAAATTTCCTTCATCCCTATTTTTTTTCTATTTCTGGCCATCTTGTCCACGAAACTCCACAATAAACAACACGATATACAGACACTTTGCTTTTGGCACTGAGACACTGATGTGTACTTAGTCTCTGTCTTGTATATTCTTTGTCTAAATCAGCCGTTGCACACTGGTAGCCCAGCAGACAAGCATACCCCATAAATCCCATTTGTTTCTGGCAACTGAAGTTTTGGTCCATATGGGGTTAAATAATTGGTTGCTGGTGTTTAACAATAAGTAGAGTTGCACAGAACTTAGGTTTGCACTTCTCATGTGAAGAATAAAAAGAAGCATCAGCAACACAGGCCTGTCTGTCCACGTCAAGGTGGACTTGTTGAGATGAGTTGAAGCGTCCCTTTTAGCCAACATATGTTGGCCAGGTATCCACAGTCCATCATTGCCTCCTGTTTCTGATTCTGAAAGTAATGTCAGCTGCTATTTATCACCACACTTACACTAACAATTTTTGTTCTACCTGTGGTCATTACTTCCCTGGCCAAAGTGTGCCAAGGAACATGTGAAGTCTGGTCTATTTCAAAGTTAAATCTGTTCTCTGGATCCCTCCCTCTGCCCATCCCTCAAAAGGAGCTAAGGTCTTTCACCTACACAGACAATGGATCAGTTTTTTCTGATTCTCAAAGCCTCCTAGTGACTTCTGGAGATGGGGCTGGAGTGCTTTATTTGATGTGAAATGCATGGGTGTCTTGAAATGTGACTTTTGACTGAGAAACGTGTGGAAGTTTTCCACTTCTGCCATATTGAGTAACCTTGAAGATTGAAGTATAAATCACATTCTCATCAGTTCTCAACAGGAATTTTTGGAGAGCAGAAGAAATACAGTGAATGAGCTACTCGAAGCAGAACATATTGATTTTTTTAAGAAGTGAGTCAATATTTTGGTGGTTAATACATGTTATATGTAAGATGCCAACCAAAAGAACAGTTACTGCTTATCAGCTTCAGTCATTGAATAAGACCTTAGAAGTAAGAGTTTATATGTTGTTGAATTCTTAAGCATTTCTTCAGAGACTTCTGGAAAATTTTCAGTTTTTCATAACCCACTGAGAAACTTTGAAATATGACTTTATTCTACATAAAAGAATTATTTTGCATCTTCAAGTTTTGGAGGTTTTTTTGTTTGGTTGGTTGGTTGGTTTTTTTTGTTTTTTTTGTTTTGTTTTGTTTTTTTTGTAGACATACTTCCAGAGGTCATAAAGCTCAGGTTTCTCATTTAAAAGTTTAGGAAATAAGGTCTAGGGAATGTTCCCTGGCTGAGCTGAGTTCACCTAGCTAGATAGCAATAAAGTTTCCATTTGAATTCAAACGCCTTTTACCAAATAAACCTCTAGAGATGTTTATCTATTAAAACTTACATTATGTCTAAAATTATATTAGGCTCATAAAGACAATTCTATTTACTTTAGAATATTTAGAAATTTTAAACCTAATGGTTATTTGGAAAAATTATGTCTTTGGTATAGATTATCTTGTGCATTTTTTTTCAGAAAAATAGCTGTTATTTCAGGGAAAAAAAATCAAACTGAAAATATATTTAATGTTTTCATTTTCCTGAGTATAATGTTTTCATTTTCCTGAGTATAATGCATGGTCATTTCAACTTGATTTAAATGACTCAAGAGCATATAGAAAAGAATGTAAATATCATAAAAAATCTTATAAGCAAAGATTGTCAGTGTTGATACTATGCTGCACATTGTTCTAGACATTTCGGTATGCACACCATATAAAATTTTACATATATAGGGTCATATATTTATAAACATTTTAAATTTTTCCTTCTTAGTAATAGAAACTTATTATCATTCTCATGAATACAGAGCAATGTAGTTTTTATGGTGGCATTAGAATGTCATAGAATAAATCTACTCTAATTTAAAATTTAGTCAAATGACATTTGTTTATAACTTTTTACTAGACAATAAATAAATATCTTTATACATATATTTTTAGACAATTCTTTGTTTTCTTAAAATCAATGCCCAGTATAGGAATTCATGAATCTAAGAGTATAAATATACATTCTATATTTTGATACATAATATAAAATTACTCCCTACAGATATCAACAATACATTTTGTGTTGATTTTTCTATCTCTACCAATATGTTTTATCATGCTCTTATTATTTGTCAAAGAACATAAAAAAGTGTATCTGTTTGATTTTCATATCTTTGGTTAATATTTCTTTTCTGAATTTCTTTTCCCAATCTTATAGATGGGTATTAGTATTGTTTTCTAAAAAACTCAATATATTAGATTTAGCAACTAATATATGTACATAGAGTATATATACATATATCAAGAAATCATTTTTATTAATTCTTTCCTTCATATATTTTTCTTTATAAAATCAAATCAAATCAGCAAATTGACTTATTAAAGTAAAGAAAGACTCTGAATTCATTTCATCTCTGAGTTCGTCAAAGCGTTTATCCCAAACTATCTAAGCTCTGCCAAATAATAAGACCATGTGATTTAGGGCTTGTGTTATCATTCTTTCTCAATGTGAATTTCCTGCCTTATTAGATGAGAGAGTTACCTGAAATTATTTTATAATTCAGATAACTTTCAGGTTTAAAATTCTTCGCATCTGTGTTTTAGTTTTATTATGGTTTTCTGTGTTATCACTGACGATTTGAAAAATGTTACTTAAACTTCTTAGTGACAGGACATGAAAAATTGTAACTTATTAGTGCAATTTGATTAATTAAGCAGCGTTGTACTTTATTTTAGTCTTTTTATCCAAGCCAGCCAAATCACTTTCGTTGTATGGCTTCTATGCTCTGGGAATTTGCAATCATAGGATAAGCTCCCAATGAATTAATCCCCTTGATGCATTGTAACTTCCAGTATAGGAGGCAGGTCTGAAGTACTTTCTTCTTCCCTGATATTCTATCTAATAACACAGACTCTTGACCTTTGCCAGTTCTCAAGGTCATAGCCATAGAAAACACAATATTTTTCTCATAAAATGTAATAAAGAACAACTAAAAAATTTAAATGCTTCCCTTGGCCTCTGATGAGTCAATAGATACAGTAAAATTGGTGATGTAGTTTATCTGAAACATTTGGAAGGATGGAAGGGGAATAAGTAGTGCACAACTCCTCTGTGTCAGATGCCTGCCCTTTCATTTCCCATGCTCCTCAGCCCTTAGAATATAGCCCAGGGAGTAGAAACTCCCAAATTTTGCTTCACTGTTTCCTAGGTACCTAGCAAGTCACGGGTTAGCTCCCTAATTCTCAGTTTGCTCACCTATAAAAGCAGATAGTATTAATTCCTTCCTTATGAGGCTGCTGTCATGGATAATGGAGAAGTCGATCATTTCTGGCATTTATCCAGCATTGTCAGGGACTGTGGAGAGAGCCTTTACCATTCTCACAATCCTTGCACACTCAGCACTTGGTTCTCACAACAGCCCTTCACAGGTGAAAACAATGAACACACTTATTCAGCTTGTGTGAGTTTCCTCTTATGAGGCAGGTAAAGCAAGTGCCAGGTGGGGTCCTGGCTGGGCCTTGCTAGCTACCTGAGTCCCTCATTTCTATGCTTTCCATCTTTACCATGGCAGTTATAAACAGCCACATGGATGTTCTCCCAATTTTGGAATTTGACAAAAAACAGCTAATTACGTCTCCAAAACAAGCAACTAAATCTGTAAATGTCCAGGGCTCCACGGATCACCGTAGCTATTTCCTGATCTTGTATCCAATAGTAATTACAAACCACTTCCTTTTCGCTTGGCTGATACCGTGATTTTCTTCCTGGGTTCTTTCCTTCTTCACTATCTTCTCCAAAACTGACCTCTCTGTGGGCAGTCAGTAAAAGCTGGATGGATGCCAATTTGGCTGGTGGACTTTAAAGAAAAAAAAATTAATTATTTATCAACCCCTAAATGTTGAGTGTCTACAGCCATAAAACCGTGGCGTCCTATCCTGTCTGATCTCAGAAACCAAGTAGAGTGAGGCCCGGTTAGTCTCTGTATGGGAGACTGCCTGGGAATACAAGGTGATGTAGCCTTGGGAAGAGGACCCAGCAGCCCACTCTTGAAACAATCAACTATCCAAAGCCCTATGAATAGCAGAGAAGCACTGACATAGTGCTGGGTGTGGCACAGTGTTGGGGGTGTTTCATCTGTTGTACATAGGGTCGCTATGAGTCAAACCCTACTCTCCAGCTCCCAATAACAAATGTTGAAAATGTCAAATACAACAAAATCAAAATTTCTGGATATTCTTGGAAAATAACCTTGGTAGGTGTGGTAGTCCTGGGCTCCCATTCCACCTACCTACAACTGGTTGGTGACCTCTTCCATGGGTCACATGTCCCTGTCGTCCATTACCCTCAGTACTTTCTCTCTTTTCCATGAACTCAGCCGTTTTTTATTCATTGCCCAGCCGCTGAAGACATGTTCTGGTGACCTCTGTCCTTCATGGACCTGCTCTTTTCCTCTTCACGCCCATTTGCGTGTCTCTTCCTCCTGACGTTTCTCTTTTCTTCCCCACTTTTAGGATCCAGCTCTGTATTTGCATCTTTGCTGCTGCTTCTGGCTTCTGTCTCTATAGTAACAGGAAACCAGCCTGGAACAAGAAATGCTGGGGCCTACCAGCAGGGGGCGGGAGAGCGCAGGAAACGGAAGGAGATTCTTTGTAGAAACAGGCAGCAATTCTATCCTAGGTGTGATGGTTGATGGTGCCTGCTAGGTGCCCTTTGCATACCCACTTCTTCCAGCTTAGGAGACCAATTTCTGCAGGGTTCACTGGGGTGTAACAGGGTGTTAGAGCTGAAAGGCCTTAACCCTGGCTCATTATCCCTGTTCCTAAACACCTGTAGGCTTCCTTCAGGCGATGTCAACAGTGCAACTTCCTGTCCGTCACCTCTGTACACCTGGAATTGGACTTGGGAACGTGGAGTTTTTTGAGGTTGTCCAGGCTTTTCTTGGAGCCGGTATCAGAAAGGTGTTTGGACACCAAAAGAAGCTGGTCTTTAAATGTGGGGAAACTGAGCACAAGGCAATAAGTAAGATTTTCTGAAAGGTTCGTTTTACAGGGTGGTGCTCAGGCCAAGATCCTGGACTTCCATTTTGTGGGAACACTCATTTGAAATAGCAGAGAGTATTTGTTTTCCAGCTTCCATTTCATCCAAAGCGATGATAAATTCTAATGTTGGAAAGCATACGTTAAAATCATCATCATCATCATCATCATCATCATCATCATCATCATCATCGTCTTCCAGACTTTTGAGAAATGGCAACCCTGAGCTTGGATTCCCACATCACACCACTAACTTTAAGGTAGTCAGCTTAGAGTTATCTGAGTGCTCATGTCAGTAGTTGATTATGAAATAAGACACCGTCCTGGATACATGGAATTAAACTTATAACTAGAACAAAAAGAGTGGCTTGCTAGGTTTCTAGAGGATCTTTCCTCCACCTATCTCCTTTCTTTCTGTTGCCTATTTAGAATTCTTTAAGAGCTTTGTGAACTGTTCAGTTCTTCTTTCCACTAAAACCACCTCCACACAGGTTAGTTTCATAGGTTCAGGCTGTGAACAGCAGGACACTCTCTAATCTTGATTTGCCGTAGTTAGAAGACAGATAGCCTAGACTGCTGGATTAAAACATCTAGGTATGTGAACATTAAACTCTATGTTTTGTCAGAACTCCACAGAGAACCAAGAAAAATATATTAATTTTAAGTGAATAAGTACAATTTTACTCACAGTCTGGGGATATTATAAGATTACAGGTATAGCTAATTTTAAGAACTTTATGAGCTTTTGTAGAATACATACTCAAGGGGAAAACCGCCAAAAAAATTGCGTACATGTATCTGAACAACAAATAAACCACAATGGAGATGCTTACTACACTATTGGAAAATCTGCCCTAACAAATTGGGTTGAATGCTACCTTTAGGCTTCAGTGGGATACGTGTTTGCGCGACCCTTGCTTTGGGGTTTTTGTATTGTCAAAGGTTGGCTAGAAAACAGTTTTGATCATTGGTGTGAGTGAGCACTTATTGAAAGGAATAAGAAGACTACAAAGTAAAATCTTGGAAATCAACTTAATGCCCTTGTGTTTTATTAGCTGGCACTTTTTATAGCTTATAATAAAGTCCGCTCAGAAGGTCATTTCTTGAACACAGCTATGAATATTGTAGTGTCTGACTTCTCAAATTGTTTATAAGCAGACAGGGTGAAGATTTTTAATAAATACTTGGCCAAGAGAATTATTTGGTATGTATGTTTATGAATCATGCAATGAAAAATTGAACTGCATCCTTCTCCCTCTCTCTGACTTCTCACCCTTCACCCTAGGGCAGCAAGATCTGAATGGATTGAAGCTTTGGCTGCTATATTCTTGTTTTTCTATTTGCACTTGATATTTATAGAAATTGTGGAGTGTTATAAAGCTATTTACATACTTTCTAACTCAGCTGAAGGATTTTTTCACTTTTATTCTTGCCCTCTTCCATCTTTTCCATCTATTCTTCCATCTATTTTTAAAAGTTTTTCTGTGGCTCAATACAAAGCTCCTACAGATAACATTCTCACCTAAAGGACTTTTATCTTCAGCTCAAACATTTAGGTATAATTATTGGAAATGATACCAAATAGATCACGTTTCCCAGTGAGGTATAGAATTCAAAAGTAGAAAGTACGTAAACTTGCTGAAATAATTTTCTCTGTGTCACATGTTGGACAGACAAGCGTTAGACCAAAAAAGTGGGATACAGGTTTCTAACATCTGCAGGAACGGCATTAAATTTAGAGAAATGGTGTATCGTGATGAAGCACATATATAATCCACATCTGTGCTGTTTTTTAGTGAAATTCACTTCCTAAAATAAAGCAATTCAGTCCTATAAAACCAAACTAATACACAATATTGCGATGTAGAGATATTCTTCTTGATTTATGGGACAAGATGACTAGGATGAAGCAGTTTTTGGTACAAGTTCAAATTTTGCCCATTTGAACTCCATCTTTCAGGCTGTAGATTTGGGCCTTGTGTTGTGGCTTATGTTTATCTCCCTTGGATTTGAAGTTAATTATGACAAGCTGATTGTGGTCTTTAGCACTGATGAGTGGCCTTTGAAAGGTTTGTTGGCAATTTCAGTTGATATTTCTTTTTGTCGAAGGTGCAGTTTAAAAAGTGAAGGCCAGCTAATCAGTGTCAGTTCATTTTACTGTACATTTTCATCTTGTCTTTTATGTGAAAATATATCATAGACTTTTTGTTCCTAATGCTAAAAAGAGATGACCATGAAACTTTTTAAATGACATCATTTGAAAAAAGTAGGAATACGAACATAGGTAATTTAGCCATATTATTCTGGGTAACATTGATACTGATTAAGCAAAGTATTTTTGCTTTTAGCAAATAAAAGTAGACATGCTATAACACCTAAACTGGCATTCAATATTTATAAGTCAAGATATTTTGCAGGGCTAGGATTTGGTGATCAGATTTTTTCAGACATAAATAGTACTACAAAATAAAAATTTTATGTCATGTGATAAGACCCATTGGTTTTATGATGTTTTCCTGCCATAAATAGAACAAATATTTTAAGAAATAAGAGAAAAATCTTTTGGATGAGCCATTTTTTCATGTATATTCTACAAAGAGATAGCCAAGACTTAGCATACATTAATCTTTCTTAAATCATTAAGATAATCATGAAAATAGGTATCTGCCTATACGTAAGACTATCTCCTAGCTGGACACCATAGTGCGCACCTGTAAGACCAGTGACTCTTGAGTCTGAGGCAGGAGGATCACAGGTTCAAGGCCAGAGGCAGCCTATGCAAGTGCCTTGTCTAAAAAGAAAAGGAAAGAAAAAAAAGAAAGAGAAAGAAAGAAAGAAAGAAAGAAAGAAAGAAAGAAAGAAAGAAAGAAAGAGGAAGGAAGGAGGGAGGGAAGGAAGGAAGGAAGGAAGGAAGGAAGGAAGGAAGGAAGGAAGGAAGGAAGAGAGGGGGCCTGAGGGTGAGGCTCAGTAGCAGAGCTCTTGCCTAGCATGCAGGAGGTCCTGGGTTTAACCCCTAGCACTGAAGAAAGAAATGATAAAAAAAGAGAGAGAGACCAGCCCTTGAAAAAATGTGTTATATCAGAGTTGGATGGAGCATGTAGGGGCTTGATGGATTATGAGGACGTGCAGGAATGTGAGAGACCTGCTCTAAATTCTGTAGTGGAAACTAGAGTAGTTCTTAACTATATCAAAAACAGGAACATGGCATTAAATATTTCTGTGTGTTTTTCTACTCCCCAGACCATGCATGATGCCCCTGCTAACTGTTGATGACTTACTAACAAAACCTTGTGGATTTGGTAGCAGAGACTAGTTCATCCTTTCCCTTTTGTTGTTAGGTGCCTGGAGTCAGGTCTGACTCACAGTGACCCTCATATGGTTTTCAGTGGTTGATTGCTTCAGATTTCTTCCAGAGTGGATTGCCACATCCTTCTCTTGTTTTTGCAGTGCTGTGAACTGAACCTGGGTTCTCAGGGAGTGCAGTGCGGCACTCTACCTACTGAGCTAAACCCCACCCCCTCATCCTTTCATAGGTTACCCTAAATTAAAAATGCAGGAATTCGATTATATGATAATTCATAGTCCTAAATTAACATCCTGATATTGTACTCCTCTTTCTGCTGGTAGTCGAGAAAAAAAAAAAAAGATGGCTGAGAGAGAGAGATATACGTGTGAAATTATTCAAAATTGGTTCAAGAAAATTGGTTTGCATTATTATCATTTTCCTCTAGTGGCTGTCTACAGAGGCTCTTCTATTGTGTTGATACTGTTGGAGTCTCTTTGAGGCTGAAAGTCATGGGTTGGTTACTTTACTGCCCTTCACTTGATAAGAAGCACTGATCACAGAGACGTTTTAGCAAGAGTAAGGATTGATTCTCTCTTCTGAGACTTTAAGGATTCCTCTTCAAAAGGGAAAAATATCCCAAGCATAGGGTAAAAACATTTGTGTTGGTGGTTTTCTGTTATAAATGACAGTTCTTTAATATTTCTTGGTTTGTGGGCCAAGGTATACTTTCTTATGAATATACAACAAACCTATATAATATAAGACTGTTTTGAAATTGGTGTAGAATACACTAAACAGTCAGTTTTTAATAGATTGACTTTGTATTCAGGTCCCCAGCTGCAATTTGAGATCTCATAGCAATTTAATTTTGCTTTTCATTCTCTCCATTCCTGAAATGTCACCACAGACTCTATTTTATTTGAAACATATACAAGCACAGATATTACTATGCATAGTAGTTCTCTAATTGCAGCATATTTCATTAGATTGCACACATTAATTCCACTCTGTTGAAGAAAAAAGGAAGCTAGAAGTAACCACACAGTAGTTAACTTCCTATGAATTTTTATGAGTAAATATACATATTGGTTTGACGCTATTACAAGAAGGATCCTCGAAACTTCATTATTTGAGGACTAATATAACCAAATATATAATTACAGAGTTGGTAAGTTAAACCACTCTGAAGAATTTGTATTAATGCATCTACTTATTTAAAATTTAAATATAAATTCAATTTTATAGATGCTAGGTGTTGGTAATGATGTCCTTTACCACCGCTCTCTATATTCTGCATACTTTCTTCTGTTCTTGGTAGTAGTTTCACTGTATCCTATCATGCAGGATATTTACATTTACTCAGTGTCATCTATTGAGGGATACCAAATGCCAGAAGCAATTATTGAAACTCAGAACCCAATAGTGCAGAAGATAAGAAGCTGGCTCTCATAGAGCTTGGATTTCAGGGATGAGAAAGGGAAGATAGAAATTAGGCAAATAAACAAAAAATACATTGATAATAAGATACTTGTAGATGGTAGTTAGTTCTATAATGAAAATTAAACATGGTGATAATGAGACACCAACTTGGTAGGAAGGCCAACTTCAGGCTTGATGGCCCATAGGGCACTTTCAGGAGAGAACATTTGACCTTACATCAGCCTGGGGAAGATCTGAGAGGAGGAGTGTGCTGGGTTGAAGAATGAACAAGTGCAAAGACCCCGTGGCAGGGTCAGTTTGAAGGACTGTTTTAAGAATCACAAAGAAAGCCAGTGGCTGGATCGTATAAAAATGGAAAGAGGTGAAGCTCCACAGGTATGTGGGGACCGAACTCTATCATGCTAATTTTCTTCTTTACTATGCCTCATTTGCTTTGTTTTGAATAATTGTTAAGCTTTTCCAAGATAGCTTACCTATAAATTATACCCTTCAAAATCTTCACTTTTCTACTCAGCAGACCAATAAAAGTATCATTGCACTCAAATATGTAACATTAATTTCTTCTCTATTTAAGTGACATCATGGGTTCTCAAATTATATCAATAAAACCTTCTCATTTTGAATTCTTGCTATATTCTATCTAGTTGCAATCCATTCTTTTTCCTCCAGAATAGAGGTGTCCTTTTATGAATGGTTTTCCTTTTTACCTATTATTATTTTATACCTCTGAGTGGGAAAGCCAAATGATGTTGATGATAATTTTCTCAAGGCACTGAATCTAGTATATATTTAATTATCTGCATAATCAGTTAAATTTCCTTTTAGCTGTCCTGTTTTTGAAGGGCTTCATTCTGTTCAATACATCTGCACTTTCTCAAATTCCTTTTTCTTTGAGGCTTCTCTTCCTAACCTCCAAAGGCTTTTTATTATCTCTTACCAGTCTTTGCCCTTATACTGATTTAATTCTACCTGTAAGTTTAATTAACTTGCTGTTTATTTCTCTGGCCCACATCTTTAATGAAGATGCTAAGTGAGTCTTGACAGACCCTCTAACACTGAATATACTTTGTCATTTAAATTCCATCTTGCTCTGAGATCCTCAATTTTATTTTCAACAAAATATCTTTCCTTTGATATGAATCTGGTAAGGAAACAAGAATTTATGAATCTTTATTTCTATTTTTATTTTTTATTATTTAATGTTCACTTCCTATTTTTTAAATTTAAAAATAATGAATAAATATAAGGAGTTACTGATTTCTTCCACTCTGATGGGGACGTTTTGTATTGTATTTTGTGGAAGGTTTAGCTAATCACATCACAGATTATAATATTTTCCACTCTTTATAAAAGCAACATACAGATTGTTTTGTAATTTTGTTATGATAATGTGGTTTCTTAAGCCCGTTATGTGATCATTTCAGACAAAAAGCTCTTCTTGACTGATCTCAAGCCCTATAAGTCACTTATAGTGACTTTCAGTTAACAAAAATGTACTTGCTCAGTAATTAAAATGTCTTGAACAAAATGATAGCTAAGACTTTAAAGTTCACTTAAAGTTAAATCATTACATCTCTCCTTCTACAGTCCTGCTTCAGACCTGAAATCCCTGGTCATGGCAGGTGATCATGGTTCTCTGCCCTGCATTTTATTGCTTTGTCTTTCTCATCTGACCAATGCACAGGTTCCAGCTCTGCTGCTCTGGTTTCCCATCCTTCCAGGGTGGGAGAGAGAAGCAGAGAAGGGATAAATGGCACAGGGAATGACAGAGCTCATGTGACTGGCATCCACGTCAGTCACCTGACCTTGGAGTCCTAAAAAGACATTTAATGCCCCTATATCCAAGGATTTCCTGCTGCACCCTCTGCCATTTTGTTGTTGTTAGGCACCATGAAGTTGCGTCCGATTCATAGTGACCCTTCTTGTTGTTGTTAGGTGCCGTCGAGTCGGTATCCAACTCATAGCAACCCTCATAGGGTTTTCAATGGCTGACTGTTTCAGGATTGCCTTGGGAGTGGATTGCCAGGTCCTTCTCCCATCTTTGCCGTGCTGGGAATTGAACTCGGGACCTCAGACTGCAGCGCAGTGCTCTACCAACTGAGCTAAATCCCAGCATAGTGACCCTACAACTCTACAATCCGACATACAGCAGAACAAAACACTCCCTGACACCATGCCAGGCCTGGCACTATGTCAGTGCTTCTCTGCTACCCATAGGGTTTTCAATGACTGATCCTTTTGGGCTTATTTCCTGAGTGGGCTGCCAGGTCCTTCTGTTTTTGTGGTGCTGGGGATCGAACCCAGAGCCTCAGAGTGTACAGAACCAGCACTCTATCAACTGAGCCAAACCCCACTCCCTGCCATTATGAGGCTCACTCAACTGCAGCGCCCCCTGGCGGAAGCCGGTGTCTCTGGTAGTTGCTGCTAGGAATATTCTGCAGCCTCCACCTCAGGCACATCTCCAGTCTCTTTTTCCTGTACCTGCTGCACTTGTTGGCAGGCTCCTTTGGCTGTGTTTCTCCCACAAAGCCCGTGAACACATATGACCTTCCCTGTAGCAAGATCCAAAAGCACAGGCCGTTCCCAAAGCACACGCTGTCCTCCCCTCCCCCAGTCTTGGAGGTGCAATCTTATCTTCTGCTCTTTAGGAAGGGCCCAGAGCCTCGCTCTGTGCCAAGGAGACTATAGGATACTGGGTCCCTCACTCTTCAAAGACGTCCTCACTGGACTGAGGGGCGAGGCTCCGTCCTTGCCCTTCAGAAGACCCTGCAACTCCTTCCAAGCAATTTCACTTTCTGTTTCTAGTTCCTGTCTTTACCTTGCTGCTGTCTTGTAAGAAAAGGATGGGTGCTCACCTATGGGCTGCACATAAGGATTGTTCTGCAATCTTTATGTTATGATCATGTGATTTCTTAAGCCAGTTATGTGATGGTTTCAGAAAAAAAAAAGAGCTCTTCTTGACTGATTTCAAGCCCTATAAGTCACTTATTTTTATTACTATGATTTTCATTAGGTTCTATGGTTTGGAGATTTGTTTTTAAGTTCTTCATTGTTCAACTATGTCCCAAATACATGAGAATTATTTTACTTCATTCTTTTGGTTTGTAACCATAGCAGGAAGTTCTTTTGGGCCTCGCTCTGTCCTTTCTCCATTACAGTCTTTCATTACTTCCATGCTGACACAAGGTCCGAGAACAACCATGCCTCTTCCACGAACACTGTAATTTGCAGGTGAGGGCCCTAAGCTCACAGAAATCACATTGGCGATGACAAATATGCTCATCCAAGACCATTATGGCTACTACTGCTTCTACTGCAGTTGGGTGGCTGGATTTCGCCTTCCTTTCTTCTTGTGACAAGCAAATGGAAACAAGTAGAAAATAAATATGATATCTATTACCAAAGTAGAAGTTTTAGACAACATCAAATTTGGATTTAGTGCCACCAAAAAGTCTGTGCACCTAGGATGTGTGAAGACTTACATCAGCGTGGACAGCAGTTGGTTTTGCTTTAACGATTTTACTTTTCCAAAGCATATCTATAGCCAAAATTACTAAAGGTTCTGAAATTAATTTTCTATGCAAATAAATAAATGTTTTATTACCATAAATAAAAAACAACAAGCACAAATATTCAACTCCTAAGTTAACGCTTCACCAACATATATCCTGAGGGGAGTCATGTTTGAAGTTGCGTTGGACCTGGCAGCCCACTCACGAAATAATCCCAAAAGGATCAGTCATTGAAAACCCTATGAGTAGCAGAGAAACACTGACATAGTGCCAGGGGAAGTCGTGTTTGTTTGCCTCTTTGAAGGCTTAGTATCCAAACTGAGACTTTAAAAATTTTCTGCTTCTAATACTTACAGAGTTGTTTATGTATCAGCACAGAGACACAGCCTTTTCTCTGACAGCAGAAATGGGTTTTATAAGAGTCATTCGCTTATCAGTAAAAGTTTTCAAGCATGCTGTTATGTTTACTATATTAGAAAAGGAAAGCTTTTCATTTTATACCTCTGTCTAGCTAACACACTATTGCTTTGCTCTCCTTGACACCAACACTTTCCAAGACCCATTTGTCCTCGCTGTCTTCAATTCATCTCAATCCATCCTTCCTTGAACTCACGCATCTTGGTCATCTCAAGCATTCTTATAGTTTTTTTTGTTATGTTTTGGTTTGGTACTTGGGGGTTGAACCCAGGGTCTCACACATACTTTGCAAGTGCTCTACCAGTGGGCTGCATCTCTGGACCATTTTTCCGTTTTTATCTTGAGACAGGATCTCACTAAGTTATGCAGGTTGCCTCTGGCCTTGAACCTCTGATCCTCCTACCTCCACCTCTGAGTTCCTAGGGTTATAGGAATGCACCACTATGCCTGGCTATTCTTATGGGTTTTAAATGATGATAATCCCTAATTTGCCTGCAGCTGTAGCCCTGTGGCATCCGATCCCGTCAGATCTCGGAAGCTAAGCAGGGTCAGGCCTGGTTAGTACCTGGATGGGAGACCGCCTGGGAACACCAGAAGTTGTAGGCTTGGGAGAAGGACCTGGCAAACCCCTCCCAAAAATCAATCTGCCATTGAAAACCCTATGAACAGCAGAGAAGCACTGACAATAGTGTCTCCTCTGTTGTACAGAGGGTCGCTATGAGTCGGATACCGACTCGACAGCACCTTACAACAACAACAACAACAACAATCCCTAATTAATATTACCTTTCCAGGCTTTTCCTCTATCAAAACCAGAGACCAGATATTATTCCTAGAGGAGAGAATCCTTGGTAGAAATCTTGAATTTGAGGTTATTTATTCACACAAGTTATAAGTGAGTTGCTAGAAGGCTAAAAACAAAACCTCTAGGTTAGAAGCATGGCCTTATATGGATTAGCACTAAAATGAAAGTGTAAACATCAAACATCTTGGGAGATGTGGGTCAAGAACACAGAAGCCAATAGAAGACTTGGCCATGGTTCCCAGGAGAAGACACAGCAGCAGATACCTAAGGGAGAGTTTTGATACTTTCAATGTCTATTTAAACCTATGGCCCTTATATCTGAATCTGGGTCTGGAAAACCTTTCTTTGTTTTCCAACTCTTCCCACTTGTAGAGGTTTAAACGAGCTACCACACAAAGGGAAAAATAGCTTTCTACACAATATATTTTAATGCTGAATATTATAGAAGTAATATTCCCCCACAGACAGTTATTAATCTCACTCTGCTGTAATTAGAAGTCTTAAATCCATTGAAATTTACTGAATCCTTGAGATAAATTATTGATAATTGTGAATTTTCTCACACCACGGCCAACCTGAGCTCTACCCCTGCAGTTTTATGAAAGTAAATGGTGCCTGTTTATTATAAGTCTATTAGGGGAATCATGACTTCCTGCTGTTGAAAGCTGTGAATGGAATGATTTAGCAACACGGTGGTCAGTTTTCAGTAACCCTTGGGTTGTTAGAAACTAATAAGATGCACTTTGTTTTCCATGACATATCAGGCATTTGCTGGAAAGAGTGGAACACAATAAACAAATTGACCACATGCATGTAGGTGATGGATCACATAAGCATTATTCATTTCCTTGACTACTCACATTGATGTTGTGACAGGACATCTTTTATTGAATGCATTCTCTGAGTATATTCAACTCTTATTTGGCAAAAATCTTTACTATAATTGCAGAAGTGGGTCTCATTAGAGGGATAGAAATAATATCTAAGGGATGTCTTAAGTAATACCTTTGGTAGCAAAGATACCCCAACAGGTCATAACTTATGCAACTAGTACTAACTAAAGGTCTAAGAAATCCACAACCACCAATAAAGCTTAGAGAAGCAGAGTTCTTGAGATAGATTCTGTTACTTTAGACTTGAGCTAGGGAAACATAACATATGCTGATTTTGCTGGCTGTGAGAATAATTCGCCTGCACCCTGCCTACCAAGTATCCAATTACCTAACAGACTAACTAGGAAAATACTCAAAGTCCTCAGGAAAAGTGTGCATTAGCTGCTGTCAAGTCAGGTCCGACTCAGAGTGACCCTATGTACAACAGAACAAAATACTTCCTGACTTTGTGCCATGCTCAGCACTATGTCAGTGCTTCTCTGCTGTTCATGGGGTTTTCCATGGCTGATTGTTTCAGGAGGGGGCTGCCAGGTCCTTCAGTTTTTTTGGTGCTGGGGATCAAACCTAGGGCCTCAGAGTGTGCAGAAGAGCACTCTACCAACTGAGCTAAAACCCAGCCCCTCTTGAGGAAGCAGGGACACCAAAACATTTTGAACTGTTCAGCTTTAATAAAAACCTTGAATTTTGTAGCCAAAGGCACCTAATTTTTAAATGCATTTTAATTTCAGCACATGCACGAATATGTACATTTTATTGGTTTAGCTCAGTTGGTAGAGTGCCACTCTACACTCTTGGAGGCCATGGATTTGATCTCCAGCACTGCAAAAAAGAGGAGAAAGACCTGGCAACCCACTCCCAAAACAATCCTGAAACAATCAGCCATTGAAAACCCTATAAAGGTCACTATGAGTTAGATGCCACTTGACGTCAACTAACAACATTTTATTTTATTCATGTTTTTAACAAACGAAGCAGGCAATACCATAGTCTTTTCAGGTGTGTGAGCTTCTAAAGGTCTTCAGCTGGCCTTGCCCTTCACTGCCACTGCAATGGAAGCAAAGTTCCTTTGAAAGCACACTTGCGACCCACGCTGTGTGCTAACCCAGCAATGTCGCTGTGACCCAGAAGGTAATTAGTCTAGGCCCAGAAGGAGAACCGGATTCCCCTTATCTGTGTGTGAGCTTGCCTCGCGCGACAAACGTTATTAATGGTCATAAAATGATCTGATCCCTTTTTGACACCAGCCTCAGCGTTTGTCTCTCTGACCTCCAGTGGCAGATTTTCCCACAGGCTGACCAATGTGCTGGGTGAAGATGAATTCTTTTTTATTGGTTTAAAATTTATTGCCCGTTAATTTCATTGATCAAAGGGAATAAAAGATCAAAGAAAGGGTAGCCCATTACATGAAGATACAAATCATTATTACTTTCTTTAATATTTTTGACATTAACATTAATCACTATGAATTATGGTGGCACTCCCTTGGATGTAATATGCAACTTCAAACACATTTTATTTTAACACCACATTATTGCTCACCACATTATTTAAGCCAGCTTTCTTTCAGCACAGTTTTTTTTTCCACTCATTTACAACCAAATAGATGGGGAGTGCATCATATTTGTATCTCCGGAGGCTGTGATCACAGGGCTGTGTACCTGTGTCTGCCTTTGCAGCAAAATATTTAATATTTAATAGATGTGACTGAGCTGTATTCATCCTTCAATAAAGTACATCAACTTGAAAGGTATATAAATATTCAGAATCTATGGGATCAAAAACAAACTTGGTATTTTGGGGGGAAGCTTAGAACCACAAATAATAATATGATTGTTTACTTGATTTGAAATTATGTGGGAAAAGGTACAGAGATGCTTTTGATGTGTCTATAAAGGTACACATTTGCTAGCTAAATGACTATTTTCCAAGACAGCTTTGTGAGGATTTCTTAGAGCTAAGTATGAGAAGGTTCAGCTATGTAAAAATTGGGGGGAAGATGATTAGAAGCAACTTCTCATGACAGTTTATGTAACAAATAACTGGTTATTTACAGCAAATAGGATTTTTTTGATAGGTCAGTTGTTTAGATTTATTCTTATGTTTGAATGTGGGTGCTATACAATCAGTCATGACCTCATAAAAATAGAAATATGAAAGCTAGAGAAATTTTAGAGAATACCCTATTCACTTCACTTTACGGATGAAATAGACTAGACAGAGATAAATGATTTGTCCAAGGACTTCTGAACATGAAGTTGACTCCACAGTCTCTGAAACTATGTACTCCTCAGTTCCATTTTAGTGACTTATAAATCTCATTTTTTTCTAACTTACTTCCAAGTCTTATTGATTATTTTCAAAATAATTGAAGCTGCATATTTATTTGCTTGAGCTTAAACTAAAGGTTCTGATCCAACAAATGTCAAGTTTATTTCAGCAACTCTTTAATAAGCACCTATTGTGTGCTATGTCCTGTGTGGGTCCTAGAGATTTAAAGAAAAAATGAATGAAAAGATGCCACTTGATTTCAAAGTCCAGTGAGGTAGATTGACTTACACAAAAATAAAATTGTAATACAATATGCCCTATAAAGACTAAAAGCTTTGTAGAGTTTGTAGATAAGGTCATGGACAGGAATGTTTTTGTCTGTCTGGGATGCACCAAAAACTCTTCCAAGAAGATAATTCTTGGCCATGCGAGGCACTGAAGATAAAACACATGTTTAGGGGGCAGAAAATACATTAAAGGTGGGTGAAAAAAACTAAGTATGCAAATATCCAGAGAGGTGAACAATTACAGTGCTCACAGGACACTCAGTTGTGCTGGAGATATGGGAATGATGGGGCAAATGGGAAGATAGGACTGAAGAGGGAGGTGTTGGCCAAATCTTATATAAACCAGCAAAGAAAATTGGCAGTGGGAAGCCAAGAAGGGTAAATGTAAAGCATTATCTGACTTGTGACTTAGAAACACTAGTCTAAGAACAGAGAAGAGGACTCATTAGAAGAGGCAGGTGTGGGATAGGACTCAGAGGCATTAGTCCAATGAAAGTGGCATGTGCCTGGATTATGGCCAAGCAAGATGATCTACTAGAGAAGACGTGGCAAACTGAAGAGATATTTAGGAGAGAAAATTTTAAAAGACTATCAAGCAAACTGAAGGATCAAGTACTCCTTTCAGAGTTTTGGGCTATATAGAAAGAATAAAGATGAAAAGTTCATTTGGGGTGAACAAGGGTTTATAGAACATGCAAGCTCAATTTCCCATGTGCTGAGTTTTCAGTTACAGCATACATCCATGTTCTCAGTGTGCCTGATATCCAATAGAATGTCCAGTTCTAGTGTCCAGAGGAGAAATTTAGGTTGGCAATGTAGGCTTAGTAATGATCAGTGTATACCAAGTTGTTTAAGTCAATGAGAGATCATGGACATCCACAGAGTGCCTCAAGAGTTAGCAAAGAATGACACGCATGGAACACTGAGTGCCACCAAGACTTCTGAGACATATAAAGAAAGACACAATGGTGTCAAAACCTAAGAAATGGAGCCAGCCAGGAGGGTTCAGAAGGCAAGGGTGTGAGGTTTTAACAAGTGGTCACTACAGCTGTAGTGGAGCGAGTTCCTACTGCAAGGGGAAAAAAGCAGTCAGGAAAAGCCAAGTATACACAGATGTTTCAGCTCAAAGAGATGGTGTTCAGGGGACATGCTGGAGTCAAGGAATGAGCTGGAGGAGAAGGGGTAGATTTGAGCACTGTCAGGGACTGATTAGGAAAAAGACACCTCAATAGAGAAATTAGAGGTAGCAGTAAAGGGGTTATAATTAAAAGAGAAGATTCCTGGATGATGTATGATCACCAACACAGAGGGAAGGCTGTCTGGATGAGGGAAATGAGTGTGCACCCTCACACAGCACAGAGAACCATGGCATGGGTGTCTATTTAGTTGGGGAAGATGTGAGAGGAAGAGAACAGCTGAGCTGCATTATTAGGAACTAAATCTGCACTAGCTGTGTGACCTTGGGCAAGTTTTCTCATCTCTCTGTCCTTTGGTTTCCTCATCTGTAAAATTGTGACATTAATCACTTAAATCTAATTGAGTCATTTGGTTAAGTGAGGTTGTTGTTGTCAGGAGTCTTCAAGTCGGTATCTGACTCATAGGGACCCTATGCACAACAGGCGAAACACTATTGTCAGTGCTTCTCTGCTGTTCATAGGGTTTTCAATGGCGGATTGATTTTTTGGGAGTGGGTTGCCGGGTCCTTCTCCCAAGCCTACATTATCTGGTGTTCCCAGGTGGTCTTCCATCTAAGTACTAACCAGGCCCGACCCTTCTTAGCTTCCAAGATCTGATGGGATCAGAGGCCACAGGGCTACAACTGCAGGCATTAAGTGAGGCAGTGCCTGTAAAATTCTATTTAGTACCCAGCACATTGTAAGTGCTCAAAACTGGAGGCTGGTGTTACAGGATGGCCAAAGAGCTCTTTGGTTCCTATACACTGTCTGAATTTTTGAAAGTTCTCTTCTGTGGGTATAGATGGCTTCCCTCCATTCCTTCCTTCCTCCAACTTGCAGCCCTACTCAGGCACCTTCCTTACCCAATCCTGTGATAGCTATGTGAGTTGAGAATCAGTTTTCCATGAATAGCATCAGGTTCTGCTATGACTTAGTCACTGGCTGCATGGTCCAAGAGGAAAGTGCAGCTAGTGTATCATTATCAAGCTGTCATTTTTGTTTGTTTGTTTTTGTTTTTTAATCCAGTTCATTCACTCAACTGGTTTTCATTAATCAAGTGAAAGCCAGGCATGGGGTATGTTGCATGTCACCCTTAGAAAGCATGGAAAAGGCTGCATCTGGAGGCAAAGCAGTGGCTTGTTTGTGCAAACCCTGAGCTCTGAACATAGGGAGTCCAGTCTATACTTTCTGAGATGGGAGTGGCTTGGTTCTTCATCTGCACCTGAGGAGAATCAGTAATGGCAGGCGGACAATCAGAGTAACACATGCTCATTCTCTCAGGTCACTTTCTCCTAGGGGGAAGATCAATTGCCTTGTACATGATGCTCAAGTGTGTTTTGTAGTCCCAGTCTCAAAATTTGTCAGGATTCCTGAAAACATACTGATACGGCCATTTACAATCTTGCTCCTGAGCACACTGTGCAAAAAGCTAATATATTTAGAGCTCACTCTAATAAAAGACAAAGTGGTCACCCTCCCAAGCACGATCACACGGAACCAAACTATGTATGGAGCCCTGTCACCTCTCCGTCCACACTCACACACACAAACACCTCCAGAGGTAAAATGTGCTTTTTTCCCCAAAGTATTTCATGTATTTCCGTGTTGAAAAAAAGAAGCTTATGATTTATTAATCCATTTAAAACGAATTAAAGATCTACTTGCTTTGATTAAATGGCACCATTTTAAAGGTTAATCAGTGTCATTTTTTATATTTAAAACTTAAAGGTACAGTGCTTTGTACTTACTGAAAATTACTATCAAAAAATGGAACAGAAATAGTCATTGAAATGCACGCCTGCTGAACAGTGTGGAGTAAATATGGTGTGAATCATTTGTTGGTCAGATCCTATGGGTCAGTGCACTACTAATAATATACATTCTTCTTACTTCCACCAACCCCAAGGTCAGTGTGAGTTTCCCAACTTGCAGTTTTCTCCATGCATCTCTACGCTAAGTAGGCTGGAGTAAGCTTCTTCTGCCTGCACTCTGATTTCTTACAAAACATGTTGGTAGCTCTGTTGCCACAAAAATGGAACACTATTCTAAGCTAATGGGGGGAAATATCGTTTTCATTTAAGTATGCTTTATTGCAATTTGATTTTATTATTTTGGGTACTTTCTTAATTTTTTATATTTGGTGGTGGTGTTATTGTTAGGTGCCATGGAGTCAGGTCCAACTCATAGTCACAAAAAAGTGAAACACTCCATAACACTGTGCCATGTCCGGCACTGTTATCAGTGCTTCTCTGCTATTTCTAGGGCTTTCGATGGTGGATTGTTTTGGGAGTGGGCTACCAGGTCATTCTCCCTAGCTTAGATACAGCACCTGGTGTTCCCAGGCGGTCTCCCACCCAAGGACTAACCAGGCTGACCCTGCTTAGCTTCTGATATCAGGAGCGATTGGATGGCAGGGTTTTATGGCTGCAGACTTATATTTAACATCTGAATATTTTTCTTGTAAGTAATATTTTAAAAATCACAAATAAAGTTAACATCAATCATCTTTGACCTTCATTCCTCATCTGAGTACCTTGCCAGATTTTTTTGTTCCGCTTAGTATATGCATAATCATTTTGTTTTTTTGACCATAAAAGCACACAGTTTAGATATTTATCTGGACCTTGCACATTTTCAATCTCTGATATGTTCTAGGTGGTTTGTTTTGCTTTCTTCGTTTGTAATTTAAGAATTTCAGAGAAAGATTCAAATTCATCTTGGAAATATTGAAAAGAAGAAACTTTTAAAAGTTTAAATCAACAGTGAGTAGATAGTAGAAGATAAATCCTGCAATTACTTAAGTGAGCTTCTTGGTTTTGTTGTTGTTGTTAGGTGCCGTCCAGTCGGTATCCGACTCATAGCGACCCTCACAGGGTTTTAAATGGCTGACTGTTTCGGGATTGCCTTGAAAGTGGGTTGCCAGACCCTTCTCCCATTTTTGCGGTGCTGGGAATCGAACTCAGGACCTCAGAGATTGCAGCACAGCGCTCTACTGACTGAGCTAAATCCCAGCCCTTCTTGGTTTTATTAGGCGCTAAAGGAAAGACTCGTTTGTGATTCGTCTTGAGACTTCCACATCTTCTATCTTGAGATTCTCTTCAGAAGAAGTCCTTTCCCCAGGTGTCTAGACCAGAGTTACTTTGCTGGGGACTATCCTCACAGTCCCTCTTTAACTATGAAAATAATTGTGTGATAGCATTTTTTATGGGATCAATTTGTTTTTGCTTTTCAGAAAACTAGTATGTGAGAGAACTAGCACTCCTTTTTAAATGATGCACACGCTCACTCTGGTGTGGGATAGCTTATCTGTGTTTCATCCCTGGAGAGAAAGAGAAGAAAGACCCACTAGCCACAATAAAAATAAAAAATAAAAAAGCCTGTATACAGCTTGTTCTTTTTGTGTAAAACTTACTAAAAAAATAATAGCACTCTGATATCTGTGCCTAGTGACTTTGCCAGTGATAGAAGAATTCAGTAAGAAACTTTTAAAAATCTGGGTGAATTTAATCTGTACTCATGAATAATTATTTGGCTTTGATTCCCTTGTTTACCAAGTAATTATGATTTTAAAATCTGTTTGGGTTAGAATTTAGCATTTCTCCATCCAAGGGAATCATAACATTGATGGAATATCTATCAGCCCATTCTTATGAGCTAAAGTAATTAAAAAATTCTTTATTATTCTCTATATGATAGTAACCTATAATAAATTTGGAATGAGTTGTTCAAATATTGACTATCAAAGCAATGTCCTTCTGCTTCTCTGAATAAGGGAGGGAAATAAATTGAGGAGTTATATAAAACTTCAATGAAACTCATGATTTCGGAGCCACCATACATTGGAAGAAAAATATGTAAAACATCTAGTCAAATTATACGTACATACAACCAACAACAAAATTATATCCAGTGTGCTACCCAAAATTATATCCAGTGAAGCAGACCCAAAGAAATGAATTTAAAATCCAAACTACAGAAGAATGGCACTTTAGGAGGTGTGGCATAAGTTAAAATTTAGTATCATTTTGTTTTGATTAGATTACACCAAGAAATCTACCCTTTGAGAAATGGGCTGTTTTGTAGTATTCTGTACAATGAGTGGCTGTTATAAAATTATTGCTGCTAGACACCATGCCCATTTGTGTTACTTTTCATCTTGAGTTACTCTCTAAATTAGATATAATACTATAAGAAAATAACTTTTAAATCCAAGAAAATAAAAGTGCTAAACTAGATGTCTGAGGTCTGTGTAAGAATTCTAAGATAGTTATTATTCCAATAAAGATGTTTTGATTTGTTTTCCTTTAAAATATCTTTGCGACAATCAAAAATTTGCAAGTGGGGATGGTAGAGCAGAGATGGGGTTCTCAGCAGGTACTAGAAGAACAGTGTATGTTTTGTTGTTTAAGAACCACAATGTTGAAACTACGTAATTACATAGTAACTGTTGACCTTGTAATTACACTGTAAGTACCTGTAGTGACAAGATAAATGCATGGTTATTTCAGTCTTTTAAGCTGCAAGGCTATCATGCGACCCTAACAATGTAAGCTAGATAGTAATTTATTTGTAGAGTAAATAGTGTTAACCCACAAGTAATACCCACACATGTGCCTTACTTGCTATGCAGTTCCATAGAATGTTCCAAATCAGTGCTCTCTGTGCGCTTTTATTAAAATGACACTAAGTCACATGTATGAACATAGCTTGTTGTTGTTGTTAGGTGCCATCGAGTCGGTATCCGACTCAGAGCGACCCTCTGTACAACAGGAGAAACACTATTGTCAGTGCCTCTCTGCTGTGCATAGGGTTTTCAATGGCAGATTGATTTTTTTGGGGAGGGGGTTGCAAAGTCCTTCTCCCAAATGAGCATAGCTAGGATTATTTATTTGTGGTGTGTTTAGGTGTTTCATCACTGCCTTTGTCCTAAAATTTTCTGGCTTCTACATAGCTAGAGTTACAAATGACCTATTTTTATGATAATTATTTTTCATTAGAGCAGTCAGTAACCATGGTTTGTTAACTGGGAGTGCTGTTGCCTTTATAGCTTTACTTTATTTAAACAAGGCAACTGTTGGAAGAACTATGTTGTTGTTGTTGCTGTTAGGTACCGTCGAGTCATGTCCGACTCATAGCGACCCTTATAGGGTTTTCAATGGCTGATTGTTTCGGGATTGCCTCGGGAGTGGGTTGCCTCAGGAGTGGGTTGCCACGTCCTTCTCCCATTTTGTGGTGCTGGTATACATACACCAAATTATATTTAACTAGTTGTTAACTGAAAACTTTGAGTTTATAGTGGAAAGGAAATGGTTGTTGGAAATATTTGCTAAAACAAAAATGCTTTTGTAATGTAAACAATAATGGTAGCTATTAACACGTACTGAATGCTTATTAAGCTCTAGGAAACAATGATAATTGCTCCTAATTTTCATATATCTGGTCAAATTTGGATTTCGATATTCTGAGTGACAATTTGATTTTAACTAAGAAAGTGAGTGGATTCATTTTCAGTCATTTATTCCTTTAAAAATAATATTATTGCAGTCTTTCCACTGTACCAGATACTGTGCTAGATTATCCCTAGGGTCTAATAGTTTTACTAATGGGAGAGAAAATTGAGCAACTTACTTCAAGCAATTTTCTCAAAAGAATTCTGAGCACATGCTATACAAGAAGTAAACTAAAGTTACTCAGTAATGCGGGCAAAGGAGGATTGTGATGAAAGATGATTGCTCCTTGCTGAGGGGACAGCATGCGCAAATCCCTAGATTTAAAAGAAAAAATGGGAGATTAGAAGCCACCATCATTAGGATGGACAACTTGAACTTGTGGAGCAATGGATTCAGAAGACAGATGGGTGTGACAGCTTGAATAAACTTATGGTGTTGTTGTTGTTGTTGTTAGGTGCCGTCGAGTCGGTATCCGACTCATAGCGACCCTCATAGGGTTTTCAGTGGCTGACTATTTCGGGATTGCCTTGGGAGTGGATTGCCAGGTCCTTCTCCTGTTTTTGCGGCGCTGGGAATTGAACTCGGGTCCTCAGAGACTGCAGCGCAGCGCTCTACCCACTGAGCCAAATCCCAGCCCTTATGGTGGTGTAGGGGAGGAAAACCTGCCCTCTACCCTGGGAAGCTGCCTGCAGCCTTACCACTGTGGCGTCCGATCCCCTCAGATCTGGGAAGCTAAACAGGGTTGGGTCTGGTTAGTCCTTGGATGGGAGATTGCCTGGGAACACCAGGTGCTGTAGGCTTGGGAGAAGGACCCGGCAACCCACTCCCAAAAAAACAATCCGCCACTGAAAACCCTATGAATAGCAAAGAAGCACTAACAATATTATTTCACGTGTTGTACATAGGGTTCCTATGAGTTGTGCACCATCTATGGCACCTAACAATAATCCTGGGATAGTTTGACACTGACTCCGTGAACTAAACTGACAGCAGGCAGCAGGCAAATTACCAAGAGAAGAGCCATGTTTAATTACATACATAGGCACAGAGTCCCATGGAATAGGAGACTGGAAGATAGGTCAGATGGTTGGTGTTCTGTAGCCTTCTGAGCCACAGGAAAGAGCAGATGCTTGGGGCTTCCCAGGGGTGGTGTTAATAGTTATGGAAGGGTCAGGGGAAGAGTTGTGCGGTGAAGAAAGGTTGACTTGGTATGCAAATGAAAGCCTCTGGGGTAAGAAAAGTCGCAGAGCAGCTCTCAGATAAATAAGATATAGTGTATGGAAGTCTGTCTGGGTAGGTGTAGTCCTGACCTTCAGTGTCCTCTCCTGTGTCACCAGTTAATCTTCCCTGGCTGAGGAGATTCTCAGGGAGGGGATTCAAGACAACTGGGTTCCTTTGGAAGGCTCTGTTTTTCATCAGATAAGGAAAGTTCACAGAAAGCCCCTTCCCCTATCCTCACTGTACACTGAGCTTGAAGCCCTTAGAGAACTAGAGAGGCACATTTTGGGGGTGTGGCCTACCTGCTCTCCTTCCATTGAGAGTTTAGGTTTCATTGTGAAGTCAATGAAGAATCATGGAAGAGTTTAAGCAGAAGAATAAGAAGTTATAAATGAGAGCCAGGCAAGATTGGCAACTAGAGAGCTCCGTGTCCAAGTCAGTGCGGGAGTCCAGCAAAGAGGTGCCCCTGCTCTGAATTCAACCCTTAAAATGTCATAGGCCCTTCCTGTATTCTGTCTGGCTAGATCTTCATCCTGGAACGTTTATTGTCACTGCCCTGAATGAGTGTTATCATTTGTCCAGGTCTAGTATGAACACCCATGGTATTTTCAGTGGCATCATATGGTTGTGAAAGCTGGACATTGAACAAGAGAGACAGAAAAAGAATTAATGCTTTTGAATTGTGGTGCTTGGGACGTCTATTGAATATACCATGGACTGCCAAAAGAACCAACAGATCTGTCCTAGAAGAGGTACAGCCAGAGTGCTCCTTGGAAGCAAAAATGGCCAAACTGCGTCTTACATATTTCGGACATGTAGTCAGGAGAGAACAATCCCTGGAGAAGGACATCATGTTTGGAAGAGTGGCAGGTCAATGGAAAAGAGGAAAACCCTCCACCAGATGGATTAACACAGTGTCTGCAACAATGGGCTTAAACATAAATAAAATGGTTTGCCTGGCACAGAATCAGCAAGTGTTTCGATCTGCTGTACATAGGGTCGCTATGAGTCGGACTCTACTCGATGGCACCTAACAACAACAACAACAACAGTATGAACACAGCGGGCTGGGATTTAGCTCAGTTGGTAGAGCGCTGCTCTACAGTCTCTGAGGTCCAGGGTTCAATTCCCAACACTGCAAAAATGGGAGAAGGACTTGGCAATCCACTCCCTAGGCAATCCCGAAACAATCAGCCATTGAAAACCCGATGAGGGTCACTATGAGTCGGATATGACTCCAGGGTACATAACACCAACAAGTATGAACACGAGGTAGGTAGCCCAATGGCACTGGGATAGCCATCTGGATCCATGAATTGGACAATGTTTAGCAAAGATGCTTACTATTGGACCTGAACTGAAGGGGTCATACATGAATGTTTTTAAGAACTTTGTCAGCCTGGAGGTGGTTTCTGCTCATGAGATATCCTTTGATCTTCTCTGATCTGAAACACTGAATCATTAAAAAAAAATCCATTGACATTTTTCCCTGTGGTTTTTCTGTTGATCTGTTCCTTCCCCCACCCCAACCACTGAGGTTTTCACAGGATATATTTGTTCTTTTTGGACAAGAGTTTGCAAATGAACCTTCCTATGAGAGACCATCTATATGAACTACTTTGAAAGTAATTTAGATTACTTTGTAATGTAGAACAATGTAATGTAAAACAATGTGGGAAACACTATTCATATTCTTTTTGGTTCACATCTCCAGGGACAGAGGGAAGGTGAGAAAACTTCTGCTTGCTCACAATATATTCTAGACTTATGCTTATGGCACATTAAATTGGGACTGGTTTTCTTAGCACATCAGTTTGTATGACCGAGGGCAAAAGGAAAAAAAAATTAAAAGGCAAAAGGCAAACTTTTGTTTGGATTCAAATGGCATCTTTGCCTGTATGACATTTATTTTTATTTCTTCTGTGAGAGGGAATGCTAACTTTTCAGGAAAACTCGGCTTCTCTAAGAGAAGAGCCAAAACAATTTTTTTAAGGTGTGATTTTACTTGAGGCTGTGATTTTATCATTTGGAGCAAATGGTGGGCTAGGGAAAAAAATTAAAAACCAAACAAAACCGCAAACATCCTTGGAGTGGATACTTCCTATCCTAGGCCCTCAGCTTGAATCTTGCTTTGGATATTATGGGTACAGTGTTCAGTCCTTCACCTCTCTGAGGACCCTAATGTAAAACAATGTGGAAAACACTATTCATATTCTTTTAGGTTCAGATCTCCAGGGACAGAGGGAAGGTGAGAAAACTTCTGCTTGCTCACAATATATTCTAGACAGATGTTGTCCCTGAAAATATTTGCATTGGCAGCCTCTTACATTAGTGCAAGGTGTATTTTTCAAAATTGAATCAGCTTTTTCCTTACCTAAAAGAGAAAGAGTTCTCTATGTAAGTATATTCTAAAACAGTTCATTATTTTATTATTCAAACTAGTCAGCTATAATCTACAAGTAGCTGAATTCATTGATTTTTGTCCATGTTCCTTCTATATTCAGATAAAGTATACTAAATAATTTTTAAAATTTTTAAATTCAT